>CM054118.1:86285463-86417963 GCA_028673005.1 Tanypteryx hageni | reverse complement strand
AGAAAGATTTGTCGTCTTTTTACTGAAGTTCGCTCTTCATAGTACAGCAATTGCTGATCAATTTTTCAACGAAATCATTTTCCGTCCTTTTTGCATGCACAGAGAGTTTATCATATAACTAGGCTTGGTAGGATTCGATTTAAATCTATAAATGTTGATAAAAACGAAATCGCTAAATACTCATGACTTTTGAATTTGGTTTACCACATTCACACTTATTATATTTTAGCGCCAAACACCCAAAACGGAGGAGAAAATCGGTAATTGCCATACCAGAGCACCACACGACATTCGGAACTCACTACACTTTTCTTTTTGAAGGGCCCAACACGCTTAGATATTTAATCCGATGTAATTGCAAGGGCCAGGACTGCGCAGTTTATTGCTTTTACCTGCACACCATTCAGTTCAATCGGACTAAATAGCTCAGTTGTCGGGTAGAGTTCACAATGCCCACAACGATAAGCTTATATTATTAGCAGCCATGGCGGCATGTACTGTTATAAACAAGAAGCAGAAATTCAAATACAGGGGAAAAAAGAAGTGGGAAAAAGAATGGCTTCTTCAAAGGGATCGTTTTTCCTTATTAATTTATTAACTGAACTAAAATTTCATCCAAATGATTGGAATATTTATCTCCGCGTGAACAAAGAAAAGTTATATTCGTCTTTTATCGATGAGTTCTCCATTTACTCAAAAGAGAGATATCTGCATGGTACCTGAACTTCTAAGCATCTCTTGTTCCGACAGAAAGGATAGATGTTCATAATAACACAACCGCGGCTCATACACATCGTCAGCACTTGCGCCTGATTTTTGGAAATCAGGACATATTTTTTAAATTTCTTTCGATGCGCACTTCCCATATTGTTTATGTATTTTACCTTCTACAAGCATTACAATTGGCGGTATAAATCAAGGAATTCAATTATTAATTCTTCTGAATAGTTACTGAAGTCAGTCATATTTTAAAAGTGCTTTACACACGCTCAGTTATTTACTCGGGCACAAACTGTTGTCTGGTAGCTCGGTATGAACTGAGCAAATGAGGTTTACCCACACGCTCCGAATTAGACTGCGCAGTTGATTTTTCAAGACACTCCTGATATTTATACACTCCAAAAACAGGCAAAAATTGGAACTGCGCAGTCCTGGCTGGTGCAGTTAAACCGAAGTAAATAAATAAGCCTGAGTAGGGTCCTTAATGCCGATAGTGCCATTGTCTGAAGGAAGGATATTGAGCTGCCGTGGGGTCAAAAGTCAAGGGTACGGGACAAAAGTATGCACCTTGGGTCGCTTTCACGATACGATCAGCCGCCATACCCAATTTACGGAAAAGTCGGCGAACGATTCGTGTGCCTTCTGTGCGACGAGATCTGTCGACCTCCTCCAAGATGCGGACAAAAGGATTTTGCCAAACTGAAAAAAGAATGTCTATCGCCAGATGTCCCTGTAGTATTATCGAAAAAGCACAGTCCAAAAATTTATATTTTTGGGAGTCATGTCCTCTATCCATCCTCAAATGAGTGTCCCATTCTTAGTTTAGGAGCAGCGTTCCGTGTTCGCATTCTGGTCATTTTCTACCTTCATCGCCGTTTCTCAAAAAGTCAAGGTTTTTTCTTCAAAATGTTAATATATAAATTCGGTTGTACTTTATATTCACGTCACATTAAATTATTTTATTGAATATTCAGGATTTAACTAGTAAAATATACTGTTTGATTTATTCCGAAAAAAGAGCTGTTCCGGGTTGACAGTCGAAGTCAACAACAACACATTCACCAAAATTTAGAGAGCAACAAAACATCTGGCATGCGAGAAGTAGGGCTTCTTTTTATATAAACTCTTTAAGTAAAATTTAACTGAAAGAAATTGAATTTATAAATTTTTTCTAGATAAAAATGGATAGAATGCGGCACCGCAACTAGGTATTTTATCTCCCGGGGCAAACTAATTAATATGTGCCGACTCCTCCCCCTTAAAAATTATCATCTTTAGTTTATTTAGTTATTAGTAATTGTATTTTTTGCTCCCCTTGCTTAGTTGCGCCCGGAGAAGACGCACTGCTTGCCCCGCCCTAGTTACGGCATTCATAGAATGGATTAATTAACTTCGATATTCGCCGTACTTAGAAAAAATAAACTTCGATATTAATGGTCACTTTAAACGCCGATTTTAATCGTAAAATTTTAAGGAAAACAAAGGTCGAAAACTAACAACTAATCACAAGCCTAATGAGCTTAACTCGCAGCGAAGGTAGGATAAACGCTTTCCAAGGTTCGGGTCGCGGGATCGATTCCTGTCGAGGGCACTTACGACTACAACTCATCTCGTTTGCTGTCAAAACTCATCGCAAACAGACTCGAGAGTCGCCCACGCGCGAATAAAATATTAATAATAAAAGTAAAACGCCTCATTAGTTTTCGCGAGGAAACTTGGCATTAGGATAGTAATACACACGCTAGCGATGTAAAATCGTCTCCTCCAACCCAGTCGGATCACTCTCTACGTAATTTTTCATCGCGTGTCTCATCTCAGCCATAATCTCTCCTTCCCATACCCTTCTTTTCGTCGGCTATTCCTTACGCAGTCTTCCCTTTCTCAGAATATTTACGCTCCTTCCTCCGACGCGGCTCGATAAATCGACCGCTTTCTCTCTTTCCTAGCGACCAAGGGGACCTGGAAGCGTCTTTCTCCTTATGACGCGTGAAGAGGGATGATGCAGATATGGCGAGAGGCTGGAGTAATTGCGGCGGAGGAGACGTATTCACTGTGGAAATGGTGGGGGAGGGAAAATCTAGAGAGGGGAGGCAAAAGGAGAGGGCGGGAGAAAGGAGAGAGGAGGGGCGGGTGATTTCAGAGAGGAGGGGGCGGAGAAAATGAGAGAGGAGGGGCGGAGGAAAGGAGAGAGAGAGAAGGGTTGGTTGACAGCAGAGAAGGCTATTCCGAACGCTCGGGGATGAGCTGAATGCTGAAGTGTCGCGTCTTCATAAGGGCCGAGGAATTTTATATCGAAAAAAGTATCGAAAAGTATTATCTCAGGACGACGCAAGCAGCTAATTTATTCGGAAGTACTAGGCAGTACCATTTTCTGCTCTGCTGCTTCTGATATGTGAGAGCAAATTTCGATTTCCTCCACATCTCGCTATGGGGTTACTTTTCCAATTCTCTTTAAACGGGCAGAGTTGCACAAATGGAGTCCATCGTGGTTATTTTTTGCTAGAGCAACGTATCTGTCACTCCTTCATACATCTCTTAAAATTTAAATTCCGAGAAAACCTTTAATATTTTGATTTAAAATAAGGTTTTTGAAATGTGGGTATGGCGTAGATTAGAGAAAACAAGAATTCCAAACCAGGACTAATGCAGGTTGGTTTCCCAAAGTTGACATCCAAAATTGATTACTTATATTGACAGGAAATGTTTCAGTATATGTAACTCATTTCAAGAAATTCTCATATCAAAATTACTACTTGTAGTTCATAGTTTATCAATGATAGAGAAAATTGGAAAATGAATTAATAGAGCATTATTAGGTTTAAAATGCTCAAAACAGTGACAAAATCTCTTTCTGACATATTTTGTATGCATTTTTAAAAATAAACGAATTTAATAAATGTTACTACGCTAGTACGCTAATACTGGTAGAGAGCCAGCAGTTCTACTGTGGGAAATTTTGAGAAACGTCAAAAAATATTATAATAAATGAAGAACAAACAGAAAAGAAGAATCAAACGTCGGTAGAGATTGGAAAAATGAGTAACAAACAAATAAGAACAAAGAAAGAACCGCGAAGGCTAACAAAAATGATAAAAACAATAACAAACGAAGAGCAAAAAGAAAAAGAATACTCAAAAGTTGATAGAGTGACAAATCATTTAGTTACAAGCGTACAACAAATAAATACATTTTCCACTTCTTGTTTTCTCCCTCTCTCTCATCCTCCCATTCTCTCTCCCTCTCTTCCTTCCATTTTCTCTCCCTCTCTTCCTTCCTCCTATTCTCTCTCCTTTTCTCCCATTCTCTCTTCCTCTCTCTCTTTTCCTTCCTGCCATTCTCTTTCCCTCTCTTCCTTCCTCCCATTCTTTCTCCCTTTCCCTCTCTTCCTTCCTCCCATTTTCGCTCTCTCTCCCTCTCTTCCTTCCTCCTATTCTCTTTCTCCCTTCCTCCCATTCTCTCCCTCTCTTCCTTCTTCTCATTCTCTCTCCCTTTCTCTCTCCTTTCCTCCCATTTTCTCTCTTCCTTCCTCCAATTGTTTCTCTCTCCCTTCCTCCAACTCTTTCTCCCTCTCTTCCTTCCTCCCTCTCCCTCTCTTCCTTCCTCCCATTCTCTCTCCCTCTCTTCCTTCCTCCCATTCTCTCTCCCTCTCTTCCTTCCATTTTCTCTCCCTCTCTTCCTTCCTCCTATTCTCTTTCTCCCTTCCTCCCATTCTCTCTTCCTCTCCCTCTCTTCCTTCTTCTCATTCTCTCTCCCTCTCTTCCTTTCTCCCATTCTCTCTCCCTCTCTCCCTTCCATTTTCTCTCCCTCTCTTCCTTCCTCCTATTCTCTTTCTCCCTTCCTCCCATTCTCTCTTCCTCTCTCTCTTTTCCTTCCTGCCATTCTCTCTCCCTCTCTTCCTTCCTCCCATTCTCTCTCCCTCTATTCCTTTCTCCCATTCTCTCTCCCTCTCTTCCTTCCTCCCATTCTCTCTCCCTCTCTTCCTTCCATTTTCTCTCCCTATCTTCCTTCCTCCTATTCTCTCTCCCTTCCTCCCATTCTGTCTACCTCTCTCTCTCTCCCTCTCTTCCTTCCTCCCATTTTTCTCCCTTTCCCTCTCTTCCTTCCTCCCATTCCCCCTCCCTCTCTCCCTTCCTCCTATTCTCTTTCTCCCTCCCATTCTCTCCCTCTCTTCCTTCTTCTCATTCTCTCTCCCTATCTCTCTCCTTTCATCCCATTCTCTCTCCCTCTCTCTTCCTTCCTCCCATTCTTCATCTCTCTCTTCCTTCCCCTTGCTATACTTTTAATATTTGAAACTTAAGAAATATCTTGTTATGCCATCTCTCATTTACATGGAGAATTAACTGACCTTGAATTCATATTAATTTCATATGCTTATGGTATTGAGATTGGCAACAATATCGGTCGCCATGGAAAGGAAATTTTTTTCATTGAAAAAAACTCGAGATTTTGTAGTTTAAAGCTCAATTTTGGAAAAATTCGACCTGTATTTGAAATTTCACCGTAGGAAAATGAAACTTCATAATTTCTAAATGATTTTAATATGCGAATGATTAACGTTCTACATTCGAATGTCTTTCTTCTCGTATGGCGCCATCCTCGACTTCGTTCCAACGCTTAGGATTTCCAAGAAGAGGTGCCTCTGGATATCCGCTGAAACTGCCCTCACCCTTAGGAACAAGGAAGCTGCTTGGAGGCTGACGAAATCTTTCCCCAACGTCCGCACCCGCAACGCCTTTGCGATAATTCGACGACGGGCCAGGTCACTCCTCAGACGTGACTACAAAAAATTTGTGAATTCAATTGCATCCGAAGTAAAAGAAAATTCCAAAAGGTTCTGGACTCTAATCAACTCGAGGAGAAAATCCTCCCGTATTCCTCCTCACATGTTTTTTGGCCCCAACACTTGTTCAGCCGACGAGAGATCCACATTTTTCAACCAATATTTTTCCTCCAATTTTTCATTGACCCCCCATCCTACCCCCCTCTCCCTGTAAAACCAATTTGTCCTCAATCTCTCTCCTCATTAAGTCTATCGCCTTCTTTCTACCCCACCTCCTAATGAAGCCACCGGTCCGGACAACATCGGCTCCTTTTTCCTTCGCCATACCGCATCCACTCTCCAACTCCCCATTTCTATAGTTTTTAATAGATTTTTTACAGTCGGCTCCTTCCCGAGTATGTGGAAGACAGCCAACGTCACCCCAATTTCGAAGGGTGGCCATAAAGATCATGTGGAGAACTATCGCCCAATTTCCATCCTCCCGGTCTTATCTATCCTCTTTGAACGTATTATCCATAACCGCATTCTCTCCTTCACCCTTCCCTATATTACACCTCATCAACATGGTTTCCTTCCCGGTGGATCATGCCTTACTAATCTCACTGTCCTTCACCACATCACCGCGGCATTCGAAGAGTCGTCCCAACTCGACATCTACTGCATCGATTTCGCAAAAGCTTTCGACTCCATAAACCATAAACTTCTAACTCACAAACTAGAAAACCGCTACAATATCCATGGCCCTCTTCTCTCCCTATTGTCGGATTTCTTATCTCTTCGTCAACAGCGTGTCGTTCTTGATGGCATTTCTTCCTCCCCCACATCCGTGCCCTCTGGCGTCCCGCAGGGCAGTGTCCTCGGGCCCCTCCTGTTCACCTTATACCTGGACGACATTGTGGATTCCGTCGTCGCTTGCGGCTGTAACATTCTTTTACGTCTACATCTACATCTATATATGCTGATGACTGCAAAATTTTCCGAAAGGTGAATAATCCTAGCGATAGTGGATCTCCCCAAGCTGCACTCCATTCCATAATTAATTGGTGTTCTCTGTGGAATCTCAAAGTCAATCCTGCAAAATCGATTTCCCTTACCTTCACGCTCCGTAAAAATCCCATACCCACATCCTACCTTTACTCCAATCAGGTAATCCCCTCTTCCACCTCACATAAGGATTTGGGTGTAACTTTCGATTCAAAACTTGTTTGCTAACCACATCAACAAAATCACATCTAAGGCCATGTCAATAGTTGGCCTCCTCCATAGATTCACAGAACTCAAGGACCCCCATGCTCTTAAATCCGTTTTTACCGCCTGTGTACTACCCCTTCTTGAGTACTGTTCCCCTATATGGTCCTCAGCCTCCCCATCAACCCTCGCTCCCCTAAACCGTCCACTTAACTTTTTCCTCGCAATAGTTTGATATCGTGTCCCAAATTTCCGCATCCTAACACGAGACGAAATTTTTTCTACCCTCCGTTTAACCCCTCTCCCCCTCAGACGCAAAATCGCAGATTTGAAATTTCTTTACCTCGTAATGAACGGCCGCTGCAGATCAAACATCACCTCCTTTTTTTCTCTTAGAGTACCTCCCCGCCCTACCCGTAACTTCAGACTTCTTCATCGACCCAAATGTCGCCTCTCCATATCCCAAAGATCCATGTTTTACCGTATCCCTCAATCCTTCAGCTCTCTATCGTCACTCAATCCCTCCCTCGACCTGTTTTCATCACTTCCCTCATACAGCTCCGCAATAACGAGAAACTAACCAGTAGTCCTTCTCAGCCCATTTCCATCATCATTTCATCTAATACTTCATTTCATTTCCCATTGTGGTTATTGTTGTTTGTTATTGTTAACAATTTGTTACAATATCCGATGTAAAAGGCCAAACCTGGCTGTTTTTGGACAATTCTTAATAAATAAATATAACGCAACGAATGTTGTTTACATTGGTTGCTATGAAAATCATTTCCCTCTCCTTCCTTTTTTCTCTCTCTCGTATTCAAAACATTCAAAGCACGCTTTCACCCATAAGGAATGAAATGACAATAGGATTTAGAGGTTTAACATTATAGTTGGTTGGCGAAGCAACATCCCGTTAAAATGACAAGATTTCTCCAAAATATGTGAATTAAACGACCAACATGAGGAATTTCGAACTGTAGGCGGAAAAATGGACAGAATAAAAACTATTATAATTTTTTCTTTAAAATGCTTTAAATCGTAGATCGTAGGTTATTTCTTCCTAACTTATTGTTAGATCTCAAAAAGAATAAAAGCCTGCGAGTGAAAACGTTTACGTTTTATGGGAACTATAAATGTCTTCCTTGAGGTCTAACCCAGAACTACTTCGATTTGTTTTCGCCATCACCTTAAAATACGAGTATGCAAATCGAGCATTCCTGCAAAATTTCAAAAATGTATCTCGATCCTTTATTGAGTTATTTGCATTTTTATACCGTGACAGAGGGAGCCACAGAGGGACAAAAGAAAGCCCTTATAGATTTTAGATTGTTTTTAAACCTCTTTCATACATTTTCTACCCTCAAGTTTAACTTTGAGGCAATTGCAGTATACATTAGCAGTTGGTCTCCATTTATCTCCACATCGTCAACATCGAAGAAAGATCGGTTGCGTCTGAATATTGAATCTATTAACAATTTGTCGCAAATGATGTATCACATGTCATTGGGATTTATTAAAGACTTACGTATTTGCGTTCTATCAATAATAAATATCATGTTCAAATGAAAAATTGTGTAATAAATATTAAAAGCATAAATAATTATTATTCCCTGGTTCCCGGGATATTTGAAAATCTAATTCCCGTTTCCCGGGAAAAGAAATATCGCCGGGAACACAAAATTCTAACCACGAACAATGACAATAGTTTGTTTAATCTCGTTGCTATGATGGACGCTTGTAATATGTGCAGATTCGCTTCAACAATATAAATACAGAAAAGGAAAGCTAAGGTGATATAGTACAAATAATGTGATAACTGTTGTCAAAATAATGAAATTATAAAAATAAATAACTAATAAGAAAACAATTAAAAAAAAATAAATAAATATGAAAAATGCCACATACTATATATCTATCTTCCCACGTGAATTCAAATTAACATTTATCGCCAACTCGTAGATTTGGTGGCTGAGGTGACTAAATCACTCGTCTTACGTGATGATTACTTCAAGTGAGGTGGTTCTGAACCCTGCAAGCAGCTTTGGTTTTTTTCTGACTAGACGGGGTCCAGTAACTTTTACAATTAAATAAATACCTCTACCATAAATATTTTGAAGAATTTGTTTGTGCATTTTTAACGCAACAACTACAGAACATAAAAGCAAGATGACGGTGCCATTTTAACCGCAAAAAGTTAAGCAAAATGGGAGACTTTATAAAGCGACTTGACAAACATTTTTCATTTAAAAAATGTTTTTCTCTTTTAATTTTTTCCATTTAAATAACAGGGGAATGAGCGTATTGTTGGATTAACAATCTACTTGACAACCGTTATAAACAGTACCTAATATTAAATATAAGAAATAATATTATTAGACTATTAATAAAAGCCTTAATCTGTTGGTTGGAACGCTACATGGGATTTCCCATAAGAGGGATCTTAAATATACCTCTTTCACACCTGCAGACTTATTTTCATTTCCAAAATTAAATTAGAATAGTTGACGCACGATCTTTGGATAAAAATCATTTTAAAGAAAATTAAATGAAGATTCTTATTATTATCGTCGATTTTTGTTTTCGAATCGAATTCGCTCACATTGAGCTAAAATATTCGAAAATTTGTCGAAATATTGCATTTTTATTGAACCGTACCCTTGGCGATCAACAGCAATGTTGTTCATACAGAAAATCAACATATCTGGTGAGTCCATAATAGCTAATTTTTTCGGATTAAAACGTTAAAGATGTTGTTAACTTAGTTAAAATCTGGCTACATTTTAATATTAACAATTATAATAATGCATTAGATTTAGTTCACTTCATTCCAATACAGTTGAATATATTATGTTCCAATTTTCCCGTTGAATTTCAACGGGCAATTACGCTAGTATACCTAATATAAACTAAAGTAGGGAAGAAAGAAACACTAAGGTTATTCAAAGAAGGTCAATTTCCAAAAAAAAACTGTAAATCTGGCTAATTATTTTAAAAGGTAAGTGGAAGACAGTTTTAACGTGCTATTTTAAGTGCTTTCGTTCTCTAAAAACATTTTATGTATTCTGCATATTCTCTATACTTAGTAGACAGCGAAATATGTTTTTCATTAACATTGAAAATGAATTAAGTGAAAGATATTTCAGAAGGTAAAATTAGAAAACTTTTATAACAATTATTTAATTTAGACAAACATTTATAATCGTTAACTCTTCCTCCCTTGAACATCTATATGTACATTTTGCTTTCCTTTCAACTGAACATTTGTATGCATCAATTAAGCCAATTATACTTATTAGATTTTAATACATACAAATTAAACCCACACAATCAGCCTTTGCATGGGATAACGTATGGGTAAGCTAAATTTGAATATATCTTCAAATGTGTTTCCACCGGTTAAATCCCTAGAGCTTGCAATTCCTGCCCAAGTTTTTAATGTTTTTGAGATTCATGAACACATAATATGTTCTACTGAAACTTAATTTGAGTGAAATAACTATATTTTAAAAGTGATTCTATCGATTGTTTATTATGATTATTTGATAAAAAAGACAGTCGCCAAATTTTTCGGTAAAAGATGCAGGAAAATTTTATTTATCTGAAAAAAGATGGGAAGACAAGAAATATTGCAAACCATTAAGCATTACAATAAAAATTAATCTGGATTCATAACTTGGTTTTATTCTCAAATCTTCCTCAATATTATTGGTTTTGACTTAAAAACCTGAGCAACGACGGGTAATTTCAGATAGCGTATATATATATATATATATATATATATATATATATATATATACGCTATCTGAAATTACCCGTCGTTGCTATATATATATATATATATATAAAGCGAAGTAAATATAAAAGTTGGTAATAACCCATTTGTTCACTCGTCTACACTCAAGTCGAAATCGGTAATAATCGTCTCCATGGAAACTCTGATAAAATGCGATTTAAAACGCAAAAACGCTGTTTTAGTAGAAATTCAAGAAAATACCATCAATTATCAAAATTCGGTGATAAGAATGAGAATCTACATTCTTTTCCCATTAGAACAGTACAGACCTCGCGCCGATATCACGATTTTAAGATATTTTAAAGTATTAAAGAAAACATCTCTGCACGATGGATTTGATACTTCTATGTAAAACAAATAGAGAAAAAACGTTCCTGGAATCGAATCCGGGACTTAAATCTTCGCCAAATAAAATATAGTCCCGAGGTTGGCCCTGGCAGCACTAGCCTCATACCAAGTTTCATGAAAATCGGTCCATTGATGCAAAAGTTGTTAGTAGGGACATACATACACGAAGACAGGACCATTTCATAAGGCTACGTATGTTTCCTTTGAAAACCAACCTAATTAGTTGGACAGAGAGGAAAACGAATGAGAAAATTTTGAATACAGAAGGCGGTGATAGGACCTTAATTAGAGTAATAAGGGAAAGGCAGAAGAAATGGTTGGGTCAAAATGTGAAAGGAAACGGCTCACTGAAAGAAGCCATAGAAGGGGAAGAATGCTAGGAAAGAGGTAGAAATAGAGAAAAGGTACATTAGAATGCATTAGAAGGAGAAATTGGGTTTGGATAACACGGACTGGGTTGGGTGCGCCTAAAATCTACCCGAAGACAGAATTAGAATGAATGCACGTCTCACAAATAACTTCACAGCATTATTATGCATTGAGCTCGAAAGCAGCAAAGTTACTATGTGCCTCGTATGTTTATGCTCTAGGTAGGATTCGAACCTAACACCGTCCCATAATTATAACTTATTTAACGACCTGCTGTTTCTTTCTCGCCTACGCGCAATGTACATCTAAGAGGTAGTGCAATGAATAGCTGGTCGGTTTCAAAAAGTTAGGGAAGGAAGGTATTACCTTGTCCTAATAAGATTATTATTACCTATAACTTACACCGTCGCATTGATAAACTAATACGATAGGTATATTTTAATGAAGTAAAAGTTTTGAATTTTGGTAACCAATAATATGAATTGCTTCGGCAATATATTCCACTAAATTTGACAAAGAATCCATGAACAGAGGGTCATTGGTAATTTTTAAGTAGAATTTTCATAGAAGAAATCAGCCAAGTTCCATGTTACGAAGGAATGTGTTAATTTGATGCATGTCTCAAGGTACAAGTATTTCTGAAAAGCACCAGCTAAAGATATTTATTAAAATTCGTTAATAAAAAGTTTCTTTATTACGTTATCACAAAAATATCAATGAATTATGTATTTAATAATGGCAGTCATTAGTTCCTGATTCTAGGGACATCCCCAGAAATACAACCCAATCAACTTTCCAAAATCACAATCACAATTAGCACAGTTATTCTATTATAATTACGAGGCCACCGTGGCAATTTCCAAATCCGATTTTAAAATTACTAAATTCCGTCGCCTCTCGTACGCAACCAACTCACCGTGTGCATTGTGGGCAGCGTGTTGTTTTCTCTCACCGCCGATAGGGCCCGCGACCGGTTCCCGCGCGAGGAGGAGAGCGCGAGATGCGGAGGAGGGGGCGGAGGAAGGGAGGAGAGCTGCTGCCTGTGCACCAGGAGGCAATAAGCACCCGCCGCGAGGAGCAAGAGTGCCAGGAGGCGGTGTCGCCGCGGGGGCAGGGCGGCGAGGGACGCCCAAGGAGGACGGGGGGGCTGCCTCTTCGCCCCCCCGCCCCGCTCCGCCCCTTTCTTCCTCAGGGGCTGAGAGACCATGAGGCCCGAGTGGCTCCCATCAGCATTTGCCCCCTCCTCCTGCCGCGACCTCTCCCCTCGCCCCCCCCTGCCTCTCTTCTCCAAGGGGGGAGTGCGCATGTCTCGCTGTCATCGCACTTGCTGTCCAGAGAAAGAGAGAGAGAGAGAGTCAATTTCATCGTTAGGGCAACGGAGGGTCAATCTTTCGGTCTTGGACCTTCCAAATGGCAAGCGGTATCAATTCGCGGAAATAATTTTTTGGTACTACTGGGTTATCCCGGGCCCCTCTCGATTTGTAGTAATTTGCTTATGCCAGAATATTTAATACATGTAATTGTTTATTGTTGTTGTTTATGGTTAGTTTTTGTTGTCTAGAAACTTTTCATTATTATCCTCTAACCATAACGAGAAATGGAACTACGTAGTGTACATATGTGTATCTCATAGACCTTTTCTTTTACGGCGTTTGCTCTGCTTCGGCGACCCAATCTCCGCCGGCATCGGGTGGGTGACGCTCATTTAGAGTGGGCGTCGCACGAATTATCTCCAGCACGACTTCAATCTCTAAAACTACACACACTTATTGAAAAGAGAACATATTAAGATACCGCTCACTTTCGACTGTCTCGGTAAATCCCAAAGTTTCATAGCTTGTAAAGGACTTAAGAAATAGTAAGTTTTTATTAAAATTCTGCAATTTAAACAAAGTAATTATTTATAGCTACGTACACTGTATCGCTGTGAAAAGAAAATAGTATTATTATGAATTTTTATAGGGGTCCGTGATAACCCAGTAGTATTTATATCATTTCATATTTCATTCGTCGGAGCAAAATGCGACTCATATTCAGTGACCTCGTAGGGATGAGATTTTAGTCGGGCCGAGAAAATATATATGTCGAAATCATAAACGCCATAGTTATGTTATTATGTTACGCTATTATGTTTTCATATCTTACATATTGCTGCATAAATATTCCCCACAAAAATGCCAGAATATGTGATTAAATGGGGCCAAGAGCGGATTAAGAAATATCACAGAGAGGAAGTGAGGGGGGCAGGAGAGGAAGGGTTAGAGAGAGGCAGGAGGGGGAGAGGGGCAGGGGGAGAGGGGGAGGGAAGGGAAGGGAAGGAGTGCGACTCCTCGTGTGAGTTAGGTTGTGTTGACGCTTGAAGAGGTTTAATACGGAATGGACCCGATTATGTACAAACAAAAAATACGCAATTTAAGATAAAAGGGGATTTGGAACGTCGGCAGCATATCATTTTATTCTTTACCTTCTTTGTGCTTTGTGTTGGATTAAATTCATTTTCGTCGGAATGGGTATAAATCCAACCGCATGCGTCAAACGAAAGTGTTCTAAATTTCCTCCGAGAGAGCGGCGCTCGCATTTATTCAGTTTAATCCCTTCCCCTTTATGGAATACGTCCCTTTTAAAGGTCGCCAGACTCTTGCATTTCCTATTATCACGCATGGCGGCTGAAAATCTCTCCTCGTTCTCCGAAATACTTTCCTGGGCTAATTGAAATCGAGGTTGAGTGCGGTTCCAGCGAACGCAAGGTTAAAGTTTTTTTTTATATCTGAGGCCATTTTGAGATAAGGACGTGGGAAAGAGAGAAAAGACGCGAGAGCGGCGGAGAGGTTATTCTGGCGGAACAAAGAGAGATAAAAAGGGAATTCAACTAAAAGTATAACCGTTCGGTTTGTGGTTAAAGTTTTTGGAAGGTTTCCGGGAAGATGACGCCCTCAATTCATCGAGAAAGAAAATTGCTCTTTGCTCTTCTTGTTCGTGACACGATTTCAAATTGATCCTACGTACGAGATAAATGTTTCTCGCTTGGATTGACAGTTACAGGAATTGTGGTTGCTTCGTTGCTTTAAACTAAAAATTCGATTATTTCTCACCGATTATAACAGAGGGAATAAGATCAGACAAGGAAATAATATCGTATTGCGGTTGGTACGTTATAATAATCCAAGAGGTTGATTTGCCATAAATTCATACGCACGCGCTTGGTACGTGGACGGGTCAGCCACCTTAACAAAGATAAATCCAGGTTTACCAAAAGATATTTCTTGCAGTCGTTTCCCACACTGCGTCGAAACAACTCAGTAATTTGATAGACTTATTCTTTTCTTTTTTTGGTCACATACGAATTAATAATCCGCGGTCAGCCAACACCGCTGCTAGCAAATTAATGAAGGCCATCCGCGAATGATCTTATCACCTTAATCATTTGCGAAATGTTCCTCACGCTGATTGATTTACATTGGCGATTATATATAAACGTTAACCTGACAGTTAATTCCTTAAATTATTTATTGTCTTTTTTGTTGCTGACAAATACTGGAAGTCATAGAAAAACCATGTTAACTTCTGAATCCATAAAATAGGCGGATAAGCGATTCATGGACGGTTAATTGAACTAAGGATGGCTCTTTCGAAGTGTGAATGCGAAATTGTTTCGTCCAAACTGTTTTATGGTTATCGGAGTCATCTTGGCAATTACACAATTCTTCACGAAGAATTTCATCGTTTGGGAAATATAATGCTATGTTTCTTAACCTATTTCGGTCTGAGATTTTTAATAATTCTTCGAGCAGCTGGGAATTCTTTAGTCTTTCCAACTTGCGGAACCCCTCTTGCGATTGCTCCAGCTATGGTGGATTTTCGGTCTCATTTCCCCGTTTTTCTTTCCTTTCCTTTTCGGAAGGATATGATTATCTTCTTCAGTGGCAGAGATTAAGCGTTTGTAGCAGTTTCATGAGTTAGGTTTCTCATCCAGTTCCTGATACGGCCGATTGTTTAGTCCTAAGTTCCTGGAAGAATATGGCCGCCGCGGAATTCATGAACGCTTGGGCAAACGCTGCATTCGCCAGAAGATATACAGCTTCGTTTTTAGCATTCCAACTTGGAGAGAGAGAGAATTGTCATAAGACAGTTTCTCTACTTCTACTTCTATGCCTACTTCACTTAAGAATAGAAAATTTCACTGTCCCTTGAATGACTGTGTACGACTGGAGCGGATCGGCGATATTTATCCCCTTCAGATCAGGACAGACCCGGAGATCTGCGAGGTTATCTTTTAGGGCAGGGGTTCCCAACCTTTATGTTGGCAAGGGCGCCTTCGACTTAAAAAGCGAAAGCGGCGGGCGCCGCCAATATTTTACAATTAGGTTTGGTAGGATTCGATTTAAATCGATAAATGTAGATAAAAATTGAATTCGTAAAAATTTCAAAATCGACGAAAATGAATTGTCGTCGATTGTTCACTACTAAATTTTCTATGAAATTATCAGGATTATTAAATTTGCTTTGTCACACTTAAATTTGATATATTTTAACGCCAAACGCCCAAAACAAAAGAGAAAATCGACATTTTTCATACAAAACAGCCACACCTCATTCGGAATTCCAAACCCTTTCTAAGATCCCTTACGTCTTAAGGATCCATACTGAGCTGACACGGGTACGGGACATAACAATATGGTCGGCTTATTGGACTCGGTCTTTAATTTCGACTACACCTGATAATCCCTACGCCCCTAAGTCATGAAGTCTTTTTAGACTAGTACTTTCTAGATTCTGTGGACGCTCATCATTATACGTCAAAAGAGCTTAATGTTTTAGGGAGGATACCTGAGCAAACCTCGGCGGGCGCCACAGAGTACCTTTGCGGGCGCCACGGTGCCCCGCGGGCATAGGGTTGGGAACCCCTGTTTTAGGGTGTTCCGGGCGTTTTAATTACTGGAATTTTGTAATGAAACAAATTCCGATTGATTTCCTTAAATCAGCGAATTCTATTCGCCACCATGTTTATAATTATGTCTCAAAATTTCAGGGAATTCCGTGACACGCCATGTTTTCTCACAAATATATATATATATACTTATATATATACACATTAGAGCAATACGTATCACCTGAATGACGCCAACATTCCATTTAGCTTCACGGAACCGTCTGATAGAGCGACGATACGGGTCGTTATTCGAGCTGAGATTTGAGAAATAATTGGCAAATGAAGATTGGTGGCATGTGCAGAGGGTGTTAGGGAAAATAATTTGTAGTTGGCAAAGTAAGCGGCACGGAAAGTTTGACGCAGCAAAGAAAGAATTGGTGAAGGGATAAGGAACGTGGGATGGATAAGGTAGGAAGGGGGAAAAAGAAGATGAAAGTGGGAAGGAGAGAGAAGGGGAGAGAGGGGCGTGGGGTGGGGTTTGTTGAGAAGATCATTGGAAGCCGTCGCGGGTAAATGGAATAGTGGCAAATGAAAGAGGTAAATGGAAGAGAGGAGGGAAAGGGAGGAGAGGTAAGGGAAGAGAGGTAAGGGGAGAGGGATAAGAGAGGAACAGAGGTAGAGGGAGAGGGGGAAGGGAAGAGAGAGGATGAGAGGAAAGGGATGAGAGAGAGGATGGGAGAGGGAGGGAGGGAGGTACAGAGAGGGTGGATAAGGGAGGAGGGGGAAGCGAAAGGCAAACGACATTATTAAGGGCGAAATTGAGACAATAATCTCCTATTATATTTAAGGGAGAGGAGAGAGGGTAGGGGAAGAGAGGGAAGGAAAGAAATAAATTAAATAACGTCTTTATTAGGACGAGAGTGGGACCTGTTCCACCAAACACCTTGTCATTTATAAATACAGTGTAATTTCACATAGGTAATGATTTTGATACACGAGAGAGAGAGAGAGAGAGAGAGAGAGAGAGAGGAGAGAGAGAGAGAGAGAGAGAGAGAGAGAGAGAGAGAGAGAGAGAGAGAGAGAGAGAGAGAGAGAGAGAGAGAGAGAGAGAGAGAGAGAGAGAGAGAGAGAGAGAGAGAGGGAGGGAGGGAGGGTACTACTGTGAGTACTATATTACTGCTTTAAATTCCTTATCATTCCTGTTATTTTTCTCCATCTTCCTCTTCTTCCACTAATTTTGTCTTCTAAGATCGTCCTTTGTAAACACTGTCTTCTCAATATGTGCCCTATCCAATTTGCTTTTCTTTTCCTGATTGTTTTTATTAGCGTCCTTTCTTATCCAACTATATATTTCTAATACTTCTTGGTTTCTTTTCCTCTCTGTCCATTTCACTTTCATCATACTCATCCATACCCACATCTCAAAACTTTCAAAATATTTTTTTTTCTCCTTACCGTACACGTCTCTGCGCCATAAAGAGCTATGCTCCATTTTCGCTAATTTCTTCCTTGTTTCTAAATTTATTTTCTTGCTTGTGAGAAGAAGCTCCTTCTTCTCGTTAAATGCTGCTTTTGCCATTGCAATCCTACTACTGATGTCCTGTGTACTACTTCCATCCTGCGCTAAGATACTGCTAAGATATTTGAAACTACTTAGTTGTTCCAATTTTTGGCCATTTACCATTATATTTAGAGATATTATAGTGTCAAAATAAAATAAGCATAGCAGTTGTTAGTTTCATATTTAAAACAAAAGTAAAAAACATATTTAACGAGTATTTTGATTTTCAGGGATGTAAATGGCTATAAGACAACTCGGTTTCGGGTTTGTTTTTCGCTTCGTACGGTCGTCGGCAAGTCAGGGGAAGGCTAACGAGTCCCTTCTGCTCACCTGTACATGTCGTTCAAGGTTACGGTGGAGCCTGGCCTTCTGAGGTCAGCCTCCGTGTTTTTCTTGGCCCTGAAAAGGGCCTAGAAATTTTTCGCCATGGAGAGGATAATCCCTTCCAGGAAAGTGACCCGAAAGGGTCTGTTGAGTCGGCTGCCCTTATGGAAGGGAGCCTCCAAATTGATTCCGCTCGCCCCCGGTCGTCGTCGCTTTCAAGCGACTCCTCCTTTGGGAGAATTACTCCAGCGGAGTACAGGGAGATGTGCGCCGAGAAGGCACCGGATGCTGCTGCCCCGGTTGCTTTCGAAGCCCTTCCCGCAACTCCGGCCCAGGGCCAACGTGTTAAAGCCTCGGTAGGCGTCGGCGGGGTCACACCCGCGATAGTACCCAAACCGAGGCCTACCAAGGAGAACGCCTCTAAAAAGGGAAAATCGGTCGCTTCGACGTCCCGGGAGGGAGCCCCGCTCCCCCCCTTTACAGCCTCGGAAGGCGGCAGCGGGGTCACATCCGCGATAGTACCCGAACCGAGGCCTATCAAGAAGAACGCCGCGAAAGTTGGCAAATCCGTCGCTTCGACGTCCCGGGAGGGAACCCTGCTCCCCCCCTCTGGTCGTTCGAAGTTAGCGACCCCCGCCATCAGTGCCGGAAATTCAGGCTCTGTTCAGGGCCATCAGCCCGCCGTTACTCCGGTCGAGTCTATGGACTCGACGGACGGAGTACTTGCAAGAGAAAAATGACCGGGGGCCAAGCGCCTGCCCCTTCCACTGCCTCTCTGGCAGACCGGTCCGCCCCCATTCTCGGTGCTGATGCAGTCGTCAGCACGGACGAGGATGGTGAGTTTACGCCAGTTACTAAACGGAGAGCCAAGAGGCAGAAACCTTCCCGTTCCCCTGCTGAGGGGGGGAAGAGTACAGCTCCGGAGCGACAAGGTCCTGACAAGGGAGCTCGAAAGAGGGTCCGCGTATCGCCGATCACGGTATAAGGGATCCTCTCTCACAAAACAAAAGCCGCTGAACTCAGCAAGGTGTGCGGCGATGACTTTGAGCTGGAGGTCCACAGGGCCTCCACTCGAATAGTCGTCCACACGCCTGAGCACCACCGGGCGGCGACGAAGGTACTGGACGACGCTAAGGTCCAGTACCATACCCAGCTACTGCAGACGGTCCAGGGGACGCGTCTGCTTATCAAAAATGTAGGGAAGGGCTACTCCCCTGAGGACATTGCAGCAGGTCTTTCGGAAAAAGGATTCATTGTCCGTGGCGTCCGACAGATGACTGCGATGGAGGGAGAGAAGCGGATCTCGATAGGGAGATTTGTCGCCAACCTGGAGAGGGCCCCTCCAGTGTCGGCAATTAAAACCCTGTGTCACTGCTCGGTGAAGATCGAGCAGTATAGAGGGAATAGAGGGCCGTTGATATGTTTCAACTGCCAGAGGTTTGGCCACGTGTCGCTCGCCTGCAGGTGCGACACGCGTTGCTTCAGGTGCGCCGGTCCCCACAAAGGGGACGACTGCTCAAAGCCGCTTTCGGAGCCTGCGAAATGCGCAAACTGCGAGGGCGATCATCCTGCCTCGCACCGGGAATGCCCGGCATTCTTGGAAGCGCTGGCAAGATACGAGGAGGGGCAGCAGAAGTCTGTCAGGAAGTCGGTTCCGGGGAAGGCTTCGAAGAGTGCCCCAACCTTAAAAATGAAGCCTGCCCCCTCGGCAAAAGTGGACGCCTCCCGTCCCTTTGCCGCGGTGGCTGGGGGCACTGCCAAGCGGACACCTTCGGCTAGTGCCCCATCTCCGACTCAGCAGCCAGGTGCTGAGCCGGATAAGCAGGCGAATCCAAAACCCGCCTTAATAGCACCGGCTCCATGTCCCGTTGTACGGGAGGAGACGGTATCTAAGAAGCCCTCAGCCTCCGCCCTACGAAAGGAGAGGCGCAGGGCAGCCAAAGCCCAGCAGGCTTCAGAGGAAGCAACAGCGGAGAGTGAGGCCCCGAAAGGCCCCGCCGCGGCCCCTCTGGCAGTAGAAAAGGCAGTAACAGAGAAGCGTTTGGTCGCAAGTCGGCCACCTGCTCGGCCGAAGTGGTCCCTCCCAAGGGCCTCGAAGCTTCGGTCAAGATTAGCAAGCCGCAGAGCAGTGCGCCAGAGTCGGTTCGGTCCGAGGAGGGCCCCGACTTCTGGCGGACGGTGGCGATGATTTGTGGGGCGCTGAGAGGTTATATCTCCTCAACGTCCGGCCAGCTCCTCCTCTCTCTCCTGGAGGAGCTGGTCAAGGAGCGTATCTCGGCCCTCAACAATGGGGACTAGGGGGTGCAGCGTCCTTGTGCAATGGAACGCCCGAGGTGTCAAGGAAAAGACGGAAGAGCTTCGGGCGTTCCTACAAGAGAAGCACGCCATCGTCGCCGCCGTGAACGAGACGCACCTCCGCCCGGCGGATGCGTGGAAGATTCCTGGCTGGGCAATATACCGAGCAGACAGGATCAACCAGCCCGCCAGGGGGCAGGGGCGCGGCGGCTCGGCACTGCTAGTTCATCGATCCGTAGAACATAGTCCGCTTCCAGAGCGGAACTACGGGTCGATGGAAGCTGTATCCGTCGACATCAGGACCTGTACCGGATGGATCAGGGTCTCCTCGGTGTATTACCCGCCGGGGAGGGCGTGGGATCCGGATGAGGTCTTGAAGGTCGTCGGGAATGGCTGCCCCTCGATCGTACTTGGGGACCTGAATGCCAAGCACACCAGTTGGCATTCCAGAGTCCCCAACCTGAGGGGCCTGCGGCTGAAAGATCTTGCCGATGAAGAGAGGCTCACGGTGCTTGCGCCGAACGAGCCCACCTATCTCCCTTCGAGGGACGTCCTTGATGTTGCTGTCATCAACAACATCAGGGCGTCCCTCAGCATGCATTCCGTGTGCGATATGTCCTCTGATCATAATCCGACCCTGCTACTTCTGGGGAACTTGCCAGTGCGAGTACCACCTTCGCAGCGTCTGGACCTAGCTCGTGCCGACTGGCATCACTTCCGCGAGTTCATTGCGGAAAGGCTGCTGGTCGACCCAACACCGCCTAGGACGTGCGAGGAGGCAGACTGCATGGTCGACCTCCTCACCACCACAGTCCAGCAGGCCATGGACGCTGCGATTCCGAAGGTGGACGTAGCCGGGGGTATACGCATTGCTTTGCCTCGTGTCGTCAGACAGACGATCACGCTGCGCAACAGCGTGCGGCGGAGGTGGCAGCGCCACCGTACGTTGAACCTCAGGATCCAGATGGACTCCCTCAACAGGACGGTCCGGGACATGTTAAAAGACGTGCGCTCGGACGCGTGGGAACTCCATCTTTCCACGCTTTCCCTGGAGGACCAGTCCATCTGGAAAACCTGTATGAGGCTTTGCGTTGCCCAACGGAGGGACTCCGGAGGAGAAAGCCGGGTTGATGGCAGAATATCTGGAAGGGGTATTCTGCCTGAACCCGGCCACAGCAGAGTCGGATGAGGTCGAAGAGGACATCGCACGGGAACTCGGGACGCTTGACCGCGGCCCCTTGCTCGATGCTGCGGAGCTCCCTCGCTTCGAGGTGCTCGAGATCGTTGCGGTGATCCGTCGCCTTGGGACGAGGAGGGCTCCCGGGGATGATGCCATCCCCAACATCGTCTTGCGACAGCTACCAGTCGCAGCAGTAGAATTCCTGGCCGCCATTTACAACGGTTGTGTCGGGATTCCATATTTTTCGTCTGCCTGGAAGAGGGCAAAGATCATCTGTCTCCCGAAGCTGCCAGGAACGGAGGTTGGTCCCGGGGACATCCGCCCAATCTCTCTCCTGGCGGGCTTTGGGAAGATCTTTGAGCGTCTTGTCCGGATGCCGCTGGTGGATATCGTCCGGGAGAAGAATGTTCTCCCGGACGAGCAGTTTGGCTTCCGGGAGGGGCACTCCACTACCCAGCAACTGGGTAGGGTGACCCACTTCATCACTGACGCCTTCAACAGGAACCACGCGGTCGCAGGGGCTTTCTTCGACATCTCGAAGGCCTTCGACCGCGTGTGGCATCCAGCTCTCCTGTTGAAGTTGCATCGACTCCAGTTTCCTGCGTGGCTAGTGCGGCTCATCGAGTCGTACTTACAGGGCAGGACGTTCAGGGTGTTTTGGCTCCAGGTCGGATCAGGACTGCGGCGAATATGCGCCGGTGTCCCGCAGGGGTCCGTCCTGGGGCCAATCCTCTTTAACATCTTCACCCAAGATCCTCCTCGGGATCTTGGGTGGAACACTACGCTTGCCCTGTACGCGGATGATGCGGCGCTCCTGTCGCGGTCTACCAAGACGTACGCGGCCGTGAGGACGCTGCAGTGCGCCGTCGACGAACTGGTGTCCTGGTATCGTCGATGGCGCATTGTAGTTAACCCCAGTAAGACCAAGGCCATCATCTTCCACCCTGGAAGAGGAGCGCCGCCTGGAGTCGATTTGTCAGTGATGGGGGGGGGTTATCCCCTGGTGCCCAGAAGTCACATACCTGGGAGTGGTGCTAGACCGGAGGCTTCTCTGGAAGCCTCAGGTTGAGCGCGTCCGCCACAAGGCACTCGGAGCGCTGGCGAGGCTTCGTCCGATCCTGCGCCCGGGTGTCTTGTCGGCTGACACCAAGAGACGCCTCTACCTGAGCTGCGTGAGGCCCATCATGACTTACGCAGCGCCGGTCTGGTCTGGAGTGCCCAAGACCACCCTCTACAGGCTGCAAGTGGTGCAGAACAGTGCACTCCGGCTGATACTCGGTCGTTGCCGATACGAGAGCGTCAGCCGGTTGCACTTAGACGGAAATGTGGAATCCCTGGACGTCCTCCTTCCGAGGATGTCCAAGGAATTCTACTGCAAGGCAGCAGCATCGAGGCACAAAGAGGTGCAGAAGCTGGGCGATATCAAGGTTAGGTGGTGGGACCGCTACAAGCGACCCATCGCCAGCCTTGATTCGCTGGAAACCCTCCCTAGCAACAAGCGTCCCCGCTTGTAGGGAGGGTTTGGTGCCTCTTTGTAACAAGAGGCCAAGGAAGAGAAAAACGAGAGAGTGAAATTAGCCTAGAACCGCATTAAAAGCACAGCTGGGAATGCGAATAAGCCAACCCGAGGAGGTTGGAGAGTTCTAGCAGTCCGCACTGTATGTGGGACAATCCCTGGCCAAGAACAACATGGCAGTAATTTCCTACCCTCCGTACTCTCCAGAACTTGCTTTCTGTGATTCTTTTGTGTTCCCGAAAATGAAATTTCCCTTCGTGGGCTGAGATTATGAAATTTTGGAGGTTCAGGAAAAATCGAAGGACGTGCTGAAAGGAAAACAGGGGTTCCAGAAGTGCTACCAACAGATGGAGAATCGCTGGACTCACTCTATCAAGTCTCAAAGGAATTATTTCGCGGGTGACGGCATGGAATAGTTGGCAATCGAATACATTTTCCACTTTAAATACAATCCGGGAACTTTCTGATGGCGTTTCATATATATACTAGGGGCTCCGCCCCTACGTGTGTCAAACCCGTGCCTTGCTCCGCGAGGCGAATTTGTCCGCTGCCCGCGGATATTTAAGGTAGAAAATTATATATAGCCCAATTTTCGGGCTTCTCTCTCCCTTCCTCCTCCTCTCTCATTCTCTCCCTTTCTCACCTCCTCACTCTTCCCTCTCTCTATCCCTCCCACCAAACCTCCCGCTTTCCCTCATTCTCTCCCTCTCTCTCTTCTCTCTCTCTCCTTCCTTCTCTCTTTCATTCTTCCCCTTTCTCCATATTACCATCTTTCTCCGTTATTCCAATACAGTGCAAACGAAAATCGAAAGAAAAATAAGTCAAAAGTCGAGAATGCGAAAAAATGAGGAGCATCGACGAAAACAAACCCTATGGTAAGTAGTTCGTATCTAAACACAATATTTTTTACATTATAGAGCGATATATATATATTGAAATTTTTGACTGTGAATTGAAGATTCGACTCCAAACCGTAAAAATTTCAAAGACAATCAAATTATATGTCATTATTTGCAGCTGTTTACGTGTGCATCTCCTGTGTTTGTATCTCAATTTCCACTGTTCATAGGATGCGATTTCACAATGTTCTGCACCAACTCCCACGCTTAAGAATTTTAATTTACAGACCCCCAACTCGCCACTCAGCCACTTCTAGGCAAGTTAGCCTAATATATGATGAAATTTGTTATTGAGAGGGAGAAAATAATATAAACATTAATTAATAGAAAACACTTTAATTTTCCTTATTCTAAGTTTTAGTCAAAATGATTTTCGACAAAGCGGAAAAGTTAGAAAAATCTTCAGTTTAATATAAATGAACATTTTCATACGTACGTTTCTTAAAATATGGAACAAAATTTATGCTAATTACTGCGTTACCACCATAACCATTTCTAATTGGTACTCTTCCACGCTGCATTTTATTCTCATAATATAATTCTAGTCCACTAATTTGTCTTCTTTCGCTTGATATATTGCATCCTATTTCAATTCTCAAGGCATTCCTGATAGGATTTTTCTCCCTTAGGTATTTGTATTTTATATCGCCTATATTTGTGTGTATGCTGAGTTTTCTTACAAGCGTCGACCTAAGTATTGATACAAGGGCCGTTTATTCGGGAAAAGGGAGGAGTCAGATCCAAGCAGGTCAAGGCTGCTTCCGAGATAGCTGTTTTGGGAAAAGCCAATACGCATTCAAATACGAGCCTGAAATTCTGAAATGGATTTTCTTAAACCTTCTACTGTCCGTCCAATCTGTCAAAGATCGACATATGCTACGGCGTTGGATAATATCGGTTTAGTGGCGTCAAAAACCATCGTTCAGTTGTCAGCCTGGGATTTTTCCTATTTCTACTTGGAAAGTGCTAAACCCAGAGTAGACCGAGTCGGAAACGGAGACAAAAAGATAGCATATTTGCCAGCGGGAAGTGTGTCATTAGAAATGAAATCTGAACTATATTTTTCGAGTACGTGGATTCGATATACTTATAATAGTAATACATATGTCGCATTCCGCATTCCCGATCAGTCATTTGAAAGGTCGTATGCCGTTCGCTCAGTGGCGTATAAAGCCTCATGTGGTCCTTTTAGTAAAACGTTTGGTGACCCCTGCAGTAGAGAATTATCGAGGTGGTATTGTGGCTGAAAGCAAATTCCAGGATAAGCGCTTACGCAACAAAAGTTGAAAATTTAAGTACTGGTCTTATGCTTGCCTTAGTGGCGATTAACCAAAAGTACATTGTAAAAATAAAATATTCTTCTGTTTTAGAAACTCCTTTCAGTGGAGACAGCCGGAATGCGCGTCTGGTTTTTCATAACCGTGTTACGCATTTAAAAATCTATTTATATAAAAAAATACAAATTTTACAAAAAACTTTTACAATACAATAAAAACGCCCCCTATCAGGTGACTAAATCACAATCGTGTTTTAATAACAGTTGTGGAAATTGCAAAAGCATTTTATAAAATTTGTATTTTTAGCGCGTTTAAAAAAATGCGCTTACAGTTTTACTTTTGCAGGTCTGTCTTTGCGCTTTTTCGAATTGAAATTGTTAACGATAGAGAGCTGAAACCTGGAGTATAGATTTCTGTACTGCTGCCATTTGCTTTTTTTAGACTTGAATTTTGAAATATATACAGGGTCGGAGAAGGGCCCATTTAAAAACACTTTTTTAAATATATTTCCGAGTGCATAAAAGGTGGAAAGTTGAAATTTTGAGCGTGCATTTTCACATCGATGCAAGTTACAAACAAGGCTACAGTTACAGAACAATGGCGGTATTACTACAAAAAAGTGAGATGCGCTAAAATTTGCGCATATAACAGGGGATCTGATTCCAAATTCTCCTCAACTCAGCAGTTGCGTTAGTAGGAGAAATCTCGAAAGCGAAATAAAACAAGATACAGCCGACTTTAATAACAGAAGAAAAAGCTTTAATCTATATTCATGGATAGCAAACTACCTGTTATAGAAATAAATTTGTATGGAATGGAATTCCATTGCTGTTGGTAGTATAATGGATCACACTTGTTATGGCTATTGGAGATACCAAACGCAAGTTCTTAATTTTTCAACTTTTGATACTTAATTGCTTATTCTGGAAAAATCTAGTTAGATAGATAATCGGGAAAAGGAACTCTCTCGAATCTGGAATTCGTGGCAGTCACGCGATTGGGGTCGACCAAGGATTCGTAGCAGTTTCGATTTTTCTTATTCACGAAACCATTCGCCGCACCAAACAGAAAACCATGAGAATAATTCACGAAGAATAAACAATTTAAATATTTGGTACCTTTTCCACAATTTTACTTTCTTAATAATTCACGATCATGGTTTTTCTGCAGAATTGCATCATCGGGAGACAAGAATACATCGTAAATATATAGAGAGGGAGAATTAGGGGTGGCAGAAATGTGGAGGGGTAACAAAAGAGTGGGGAAGGACGGGGGGGGGGGAGGTGGAAGTTATAGTGGCGGATAAATCCAACGGAAGGAAGGAAGGGGTTTCAGGGTATTGAAGGGAGGGGTTTCAGGATGTTGAGGGGAGGGGTTTCAGGGTGTTAAGGAGAGGGGCTTCAGGGTGTTGAAGGAAAGGCTGGGAGTGAGGTTGGTCGGTACGCTGTGCACCGCGGGGGTGTAGGAAATCCCGTGGTATTTTGGGGGAAGGTGGAGGGTAAAGCAGAAAAGGGATGCCGAATGGAGGAAGGGGTAAGTAGACCGGCTGGTGTAAAAGAGGGGGAGGGGTTATTTCAACGAGTGGGGTAGTTCCAGGATGGGTGAGTGGTTTACAAAAACAAATTCGTTTGTTAACGTTGTTTTCCTTTTCTTGTGGCATATTATTTTTATAGCTTCCAAGGCATCCGATTTGTGTCCTTTTCCTGAGAGATGTAAGATAGTTGGGGAGAAGGAACTATTGCTTATTCTCCATGGTGGATAAATTCCACAAAATAACGCCTCAAACGTGGAGTGAATACTTAAGGAAATAACTCACGACTAGAGAAATGTTATCGATGCAAAATTTATCTCAGCATTGTTCATAATAAATATCAGAATTCAATAATTTTGTTTGAGATTTGTTGTTGTTATAAAATCTAACATATATAACATATATGGGTGCACGGCCATTCAAAAGCATTTTTAGCAGACTTTCCAAAAAATGGAAAGTAGTCTTATGAGATCGCCCGGGTGTCCGTGTGTGTCCCCCCTAACATCTTCACGAATAAACCGATTTCAACTATATTTGATACATATAATATGCACATAAATTAATGAGCAAATGGATATATTTGGACAGAATTGACAAAGCAGCCGTGCCACAATTGCAATGTTGAACTTTTCGGTAATTATGAATTTGGAAGGAATTGGCCAAACCGATTTCAACGAAATTTTGTATGAAGTAAACATGCAACATAAAATAACAAAATTAGGATGTTTAGTATAGATATAGAAAGCAGGACTGCCTCAATACAAAGAATAAAAACAATATTTTTACATGTATTTGTGTTGAGCTGTCCACATCAATCTCAATCAAATTTAATACTTATAATATAAACTTATATAGAAAACCATATTAGAATATTTAAACCGAATCAGCCAAACAGGGGTGCCACAATTACAAATTAAACTCTTTCAGTAATTTAGGATTTGGCTGAACGAATTTCAATTAAATTGTGTATATAAGATTTGTACAACATATAATTATGAAATCAAGATGTTTAAAGCGGAGTTAAGGAGCAGGGCTACCACAGTAAAAAGTTAAATAATATTTTTTACATGTATTTCTAGAGAACTGAATTAATGGATTTTAACCAAATATAGTATATTTAATCTTCATAAAAATAAATAACCAATATATTATATTTTAACCAGGTCGACTAAACAGGGCTACCACAATATTACGGTTAAAATTTTTCTGTAACCAAGAATTTGGAAGGTATTGACTGAATAGATTTCAAAGAATTTCGTGTAGGGCGAGTATATAATGGGGAAAACGAGATGAATATGTTTAAAATAGATCAAAAAAGCAGGGCTACCACATATAAGGAAAAATAATTTTCTGATTTCAAAGCTATTACATTAGTATGCGATTATACTGCGACGAATTTGACGAAAAGCACTTCTGTATCACGGGAAAACTGTGTACAACCCCATTTGTTATATATTAAAATTGTATTGAAAGGAAAGTAGGCAGATAAGTTCTTTCCAGAACTACTTGTTCAGGAGGTGAATGGGGGTGATTCTAGAAATGTTTCTCCAAAATATGATTGTCCACTTCGAATTTATTTATGTTATTTTTAAAAACCTGTTTATAAATAACTCATAAATCACGCAAATAAAAATATCAATTTTTATGAAAAATACCATTTCATTAAATTAAACAAATGATTAAACAAAAAAATATTTGTTAATTAATGATTTTGTCTTTGCATTACCAAACTGAAACATATGTACCGCGTGCGAAAATTATCAGCAACAGGATTTGAACCCGTTCCAAGGTTCGGGGAGCGCGCACCAGACGGCTGCACCACGATCGGCTCTGCTGAACCCGTTTCGCAGGCGATGGCACGCTCATCAGTTTGGCAATGCAAAGAGAAAACCATTAATTAACAAATGATTTTTTGTTTAATCATTTGTTTAATTGAATTGAAGGATATTTACATAAAAGTTGATTATTTTATTTGCGTGATTTTTGAGTTATTTAAAAAACGTTTTTGCAGAATAACTCATAAACAAATTCGACAGTCAAATTTTGGAGAAATATTTCTGAAATAACCCCCAATCACCTCCCGAAAAATGCTCTAGAATGGCCGTGCTTCCATATATAATGTTCCTTGTAAGTGAATATAAGTCCTTCGTTATAATTCTGTAAAAAAACTAAATTAATGTTTCTTTTATTACCGATACAAGTTTTTATTTTTTACTTAAACGGGGAAAAAGAATTTCACAGCCGAAGCCTATTCTGACCACATAAATTTTATCAAAATTAACACATATTTGATATGATTTATAAGCAATGAGCCATCATTCACTAAATTTTTATATACATGTGTAATTTGAAATTTTTGATGTGTATATTTTCTTTCAGGCAATCAAATAATTAGTAATTTAATCTGGCTGCTTATATTAAATCAATAAACACCGTTCCACATAATCACCTCCGAAAATAAGGTTCACACACAGCTGACTGCAGAAACGCTTGCGATAACATCGCTCAACGTGGAGTTGTGCGCTCTCCTTCGCACTCCTTTTCCCCCTTTCTCCATCTCTCCCCCAATTTCTTCCACTCTCATTCCCTCTCCCTTTCCTCCTCTATTCCTCCCTTTCCTCCTCTCTCCCTCCCTTTCCTCCTCTCTCGTTCTATTCATTCATCTTCGCATTCTCAATTTCACTTTTCCCATCTACTCCTTCATTTCCCCGATGAATAAGAACAATTCTCAGAGCGGCACTAGACTAGAATCGCATTTCGCTGGCGCGGGACCAACCGAGGGCCTTTTTACAGGGCCCGTTAGACGCCGTGGCGCATTGCAGTCTTGGAATTCGGATTCGCCGCTAGACAAGGCACGCTCCAGCAGCTGCGCACATAGAGGCACCCCACATCTAGAAGGGAGCTGTGCACGCTGTATGGCTGCCCGAATTAGTCGCGACAGAAAATGAGCATTAATTTTACCCGCGAGTCGAAAACGTTGACGATATAGCTAATTACGCTGGCTCACGAAGCTATTTTGCCGATCCTTGTCTTAGCATTGCTCTCTGCTGCTGCTCTCAAACATGGAAAGCGTAACTGATTTTAAATTTAAAACTCATTAGTAGAGTTTTTTTGCTTTTTGTAACATAGTGGTATTTTATTGAGCTTCTTTATGCTGTGGCAACTGAAAACGCCTAAGATTTGCTATAATGTTAGTGGATACACAAGTCAAGTTTTTATAATAATTATTATCGGTCTTTACAGAGGGACAAGATTTTGACAAACGAATTCATTCTTATATCAGACCCAGAATGATAAACAGAAACGTCTATGCCGTTGGCGGTATTCGAACCTCATAACCTTGGTATTCAACGGCATTTACTCTGACAATCTACCTAACAAGGCTGAAATGTGATATTGGAAGATGGGTTGTCCAATTCCGCTTGCTCACTCGCGCCTTGCCTTATCCTCCCTTTTGGTGTTCCATGCTCCATTCCTCGTTTTCTCTAATTCCCTCCTCCTATCTCCTTCTTAATCTCTTATCTACCCCACCTTCATTATTTCAATCACCTACTTCAAAGCAAATTCCTAGGTCCATTCAACCATAGCCCCCATTGGTCTGCAGGAGAAGGGCCAACTTATAAGCATACTTCTGCTCTTGAGAAACATAACGTCTTTATTAAGCCATATGTTTGCAGATTTGGAGGCCACACAGAAGGCAATCCAAGACTCGGCCACGTAACATTAAAAGGGGAGAAAAATATATTTGAGATGGATATCGGCCAGAGAAGAAGAAACTACTTTAGTACATAAGTTATGAAAAATCCAAACATCTGAACAATCGACTCGCTATTTATAAAACGGCCGATCTTATTCTGCCTTGTGTCGCGTGCATTTTCACATTAACCTTTAGCTAGTGAAGTGAGATTATGATCAAAGTATAACTCAGATGCGGCCTCTCAAAACCACTAGGGTTATTATTATTATTTAATCATAGATATATCTAAAATTGGATTCCGCGTTTAAATCTGTCATGAGGGTTAAGAGCTAATTAAAAGAAATAGCTTAAAGTTCGCTTTATATCTTTTTATATGTGAAGTAGTGGAAAGTAAAGTAGCTTGTTTGGACGCACCTCCGTGGTTTATAGGCTAAGTGCTCGAGAAATAGAAATAAAAGAGGATTTATCAGCGCGACTGCGTTAATTCACGACCAACCAATATCGAATGGCCTAGGATTACGCAAAAATACGATCAATGCAATGCAATACACACGAAAAATACAATTCAATTCAATGAACGACGGCAATCCAACCCAACCCATCGCCGTTGTCGGGGATAAGGTTCAGAAAATTAGACGGCGACGAGCAAAAACAGAAAACAAAAAGTCATTGGAGCTATGGGGAAATTTGAGATCTGCTCATTAGAATAACCAAGTAAATGTATAAAAATTCACCAAATTTTAACAAACAAAATTATAATTTTAAATAGAAGCCAGAGAAATGCAAAAACAATAATATTTCATTAGTTTAGGTATGATAAATTCAAATCGGAATTCAATCTGCGCTCCATAAAATTGGTTCTAAAATCGTTGGACGAGAATCAGCCAAACGTGCAATTGCAAACGGTCGCTGCGTCATTGTTCGACCAAACGAAGCGAACTCAAGGGCGCGAAAAAGAGGATTTCCCAAGGAATACAAAAAGGATCATTCATATCTGCTTATAATTCGAAGCGCTTTACCGTTTCCGTCGGCCGCGTTTGGTTTTTGCGAGTCATTCTGTCAAATAGACAATACTCGAGCATTGATATGCTTTCGTTTGAATAATTTCCGCGTATTAATTAAGAGACGCGTTTGCTTTTCAGTGGCGAGAAATGAGATTGCGGTAATTTTATTAAAACGCGAATGAATGAATCTCGATGGCGGAACGTAGATATCGAACACAAAACTGGTTGATAAACAAAGCAGAGACCGGCCAGGACAAAGTGTAATCGCATAACTATGGCCTCGTCAAAGTAAGAGTTGTTTTATATTCCTCCTTTATCCACCCTATTATTCTCATCTTTCTAATTGATCATTTTGTTTTCGATCCATAGCAATTTCCTCTCCTGCCTTTTCAACATGCTCACTTGCAAATACAGTTTCCAATCCAAATGACGATATCCCTTCGTTCATTCCTTCTACCCTTCTGAATATTCATGAACGCTCCACACGATTTTTCCCAAAAATGCGTATCCGGAGAGCGGCTCTTCTCCCTACAGAATTTTCCATTCAAATAATTTTTATTTAATACCGGAGGAAGACCAGACATTAATGTGAACTTCGAAGTTCCCGTCATCGTGCGACAATCGATTCGAATGACAACTCCCTCCATTTATCTCACCTCTTCTTCCAACCATTCCTTCCAACCCCTCCTTCCAACCCCTCCTTTCAACATCTCCTCCCAACCTCTCCTTCCAACCGCTCCTTCCAACCTCTCCTCAAAATATTTAAATCAGAAAATAATACAGTAGATGCGAGATTTTCGCGGATTTTGTTCGAGGTTTCAGTTATTTGCGTAGAAATCATTGTAGCAGTTTTTAATGTTCGCAGAAGGTAAGATTAGCTTATTCGCACTCACTGACCTCATCACACACTGATCCTTTGCCAAAATCTACGAAAAACTGCGCGATTTTCTCCCGCCAACACAACCAGTATATTGTACAAAACAGTGACGCAAGCGAAGCACGACTGGTGAGGAGAGGTAGGCGAGATGCCCTCGTGATGCTCCACTGTCAGTGCGTCGTTGTCTCTGTTCGCACGCGCGCAGTGGCTGATTTAAGCATCTGAAGGCTGAACGGGACGATTCAGCGCCGGCCATTTCATCGCAGGCCGTTTAAGCGCACGCCGTTTCATCATAAGCAGATAAATTATTATTCTATTTCTTTATAGATACAGTTACATTTAACCGTGCTATATACCCGGCTGGGTAAGTTAGTTTAAGTGTTTTGGTTTCTTCCCACGTTCACTGTCCCGCTCCCTCGAGGGGACAATATTTCCCCGTTAGGTATTTTCTGAGTTAAATATATATTTCAAAACGTATAATTTTTAATTGTAAAAATAGGAAAATATAAATCAACGCATTATTTAAATAATTGTACATAAAACAATAAAAGAGCATTTATTTTTAATGAAGATAGTACGGTGCGTTACGTATAAATTCCGCCGTATAAATGTAACTGCAAATATAAATTTAACTGTATATATAAAGAAATAGAATAATAATTTATGTACTTATGATGAAACTGCCTGCACTGAAACGGCCTGCGCTGAAACGACCTGCGATGAAACGCCGGCGATATACTGTCGGCGATGAAACGGCGGCGCTGAAACGTACCAGACCCATCTGAAGGCCCCAAGCGCAAAAGGTTCGGGAGGCCCCCAACTGTCCGTGAGGGGGGGAAGAATACTCTATCTACAAAAATGTTTACGACTAACGACTGGAAAAAATGTATGCATCAGGCTAAATAAATTGAAATGGAGACATGCAAAAAAGAAAATTTAATATTTATTATATAAACTTGCCTATGTTGAAAAATACACAAAAACTGAAGTATAAACAAAGTAAATATGTTATTTATGCTATATTTAACAAAAATTGCATTATATTTGGTATTAACTATTAATAAATACAATAGGAACAACATTTACGTATGTACGTAAGTAGTATATTATACTGATTGTGATATATTTTACTAAATAAAATATTGAAAGAATCGAGTTTTGACTGTTTTGAGGTTCCCCCATGAGCGTCGAGGCCCCAAGTGAGCGCCTCATGCGCCTGCGCGGTAATCCGCCACTGCACGCATGTTATTAACTGTAGTTTTCATAACATGTTTTCACTCACGTACAAATGTGTGATTCAACGTAAACTGAAATAAGTACTGAGAAAAATGTGACCCCTTTGGAGGTTGGCAAAGTGCTTCAAGAGATTCGCCATAAAATATGCGTTAATGTTATGGAAGATTTTTAATTATATTTTTCTGTTTTAAAGGAATGTGGCAGTGCATAAAATATCGAGTTAATTATTTAGTTAATTGCGCGCATGGTGGCTTACGCTGTTTCAATGAAATGCCTTGATTTAAATTGGCGAAATATTAGGGTTCGATACACTGTTCTGTAGGTATTAGTTGAATAATAATTAATATTTAATAAATAAAATGCTTCAAATAGCACATTACTCGCAGGACAATATTTTAGGAGGGAGTTTGCGACAAAAATATCAAACAAAGGGTTTACATAGCGAAAATGTTTAGGAATCGTTCACCTAACCCTATTTTCCACAAAGTTTTAGCATATTTGCGGTTTATATATTGGCACTTTTTTCCAAGAACGTAACCTTCGAGAATTTGGAGAGAATACTGAATTTATATTTATTAATTAGTATATATAACTGGAAAATTAACATGGAGAGTTTCAATTCCCACGTCACCAGCAATCCTTTCTATTTCATCTTAAACTTGAAAATCATTGTTTTGGTTTGCATCAGAATCGTGCGACCCTAAAACCTACTTCTGCACTTGCGATATATTTACATGGCTTTATCTCATAATATTTTGGTCGACCAAGAGTCGTTTAGATGCCAATTCGACCAGTAGCCCGATATCTCCGCGAAATCAGGTCGCTCTATTCGTTTTATGCTGTCAAAGCTATACCAATTACGAAAAACGACACAACCTAAATTTAAAACGGGATTTCAGGTAAGCACCGATTTGTTCATTAAAAAGTGCGCTTTCTCGCAATGCAGTATCGTTTAGGGTTCGATTTCTTTAAAAGTGATGAAGCGCGATACAACTTTTAACAAGCCGGCGGTATAGTAGTTAGAGTGTTGGCCCCACCAGCTACAGCGACACCCGGTTTGAATCCTGTAGGATTTTTCAGGGGATGCCCGGCCCCCTAATTGTGCGTGTTGGAACTAAGGAGATGAGGACGAGCCAATGAGAAAAAGAGAAATGAGGAGCGCGCTCAAATCAACATTCCGTCCTTCGGAAAGGACGTTAAGCCGTTGGCCCCCTTGGTGCTCTTCGTTAAGAGCCGGGCTAAAAGCCGGCACCATGTTTCTTTCCTTCCTTGCAATCCAGCTATTCATTGCACTCCCTCTTAGACACCCAATGCGCGCGTAAGCCAAGAGGCGAATCAGCTGGTCTTGAAATCAAACTTTCAACAGCACGATCGAACGTCCCGCAGTACGAATCGCTCAAAGGTGTCGTCGCTTAGTTCGGACGAAGGATTCCCGGAGGGTGATCGTCGAGGAGGATTGCACCCGAAGTAACAAGAGAGATCGGAGAAGACTACGTAGGAGACTGCGCCCCCCATCTGCCTCCTCCGCACCAGCCCATGGTCGTCTGGGGTCCGCTCGCACGGCTCTCTTGAAGTCCGGGGAGCAGTCGGCGCCGAACGGGCAAAGCATCGGCTCATTTGCTCGCATCGCAATAGAGCGCACGACCACAGACCGAATATTCCCTATGTATAAGACCCAGTGTTTGGTTTTTTACGGACTTCATTTACGTTTTAAATTATTTTGTATGCCTACGATTCCCAAAATGGGTGCCGCGTAAAAACAGTTACGCAATTAACGAAGAAATTTTGTTTTGATATGTAACTGGAGAATTAATTTTTCCTCTAATAAATTGATTGCAGTATAATGCTAACACATGGCTGCGTCCAAAGGTTGCAATACCCGTAGGTACGTAAAAATATAAAAACCTTGTTTTATTGCGGAGATGCCGCGAAATTCTATTTATCTTTGAAATGGTGCCGCGCCTAGAAAATGTCTGGGAACCACCGCTGTATGGCAAAAAAAATGTGACTTTAAATTTTAGAAATTTTAATGGAACCACCTATCGGAAGAAAAGGCAAACAAACTCAGAAAAGGGCTCCACGCGTTTGGAATAGCATAGGACTCACTAAAACTGCGAGAACGCGCTAGGCCAACGTTTTTGTGAAGTTTGTGGCGAACGCGCTCAGTACGTCGCTAACACAAAGGGTTAAGAAGTATTCGGAGATGTTAATTCGGTAAAATAAAACAGAAGAAATCGGAGATTTACTTAGTTTCCACTAATCGATGTCTCTCTAAATTCGCTTAGGTCCTTGAAATAACTGTTTGCTGAAGACGCTTCACTTGGAATATGGTATGAAGCAATAAAGAGGCCGCTTTCATAACGATGACTGGAGACATATATTCTCGCGTTGCTTGTTTATATGCACTATTGTCATATGAAGTTGGTAAATAATTCTTTCGAGTCTGAAAGCTGCTCTTAAACTGCCAGATGGAAAATTTCGGACATTCCAGGATCTCCTGAAATTTGAGAGACGGTCGCATCGGCAAGAGGACTTGCAGAAAGCTCTCAATGGCATTCTTTTGTATTCTTTTAAAAAGTGCGCTCATGACATATGAATGCGCAATATTTACAATCATTTTTAAATCTAAGTTTTTCAAGGACACCAATAATATCCCAAATCAATTTGATCCATTACCGAGCGTTTCTCCAAGGATAATTGCTAGTTTCTCTCTCCGATTAGAAGATAATGCTTCCGACAATTTTTGATTCACACAATCATACCTAACAAACGACTTCAAAACGCAACGAACATTTAAATCAATTCAGACTTTTTCATTAGAAGAGATAGGGTTTCCGAATAAAAAGCAAAAAAATCAAAAGTTTGTATTGCCATTCGACTTAACCGTGGTATGTACATAAAGACCCTCTGGCGAGGGGCGAAATTTACTACGTCTGGATAACTTTAAATCAAAACAATAAAAAATGGTACCTATCCATCGCAAGTATTCAAAATTTCATACAACACTCGAATCTAGTACATATATACAGGCCCAAGCTACGGGCGAGCCGGGCGGCTGCCAGGGACTCCAAAGTTTTGGGGGCGCTATCCCGATCATTTATCTATGCATTACTAGCAACTAAATAAATATTGGATACCAATTTATATCGAGGAACAGGCTAGAACCCTGATGGCATTCCTTTTAATTTTTCATTACCAATAATTTTTACAGAGCGATGAATAGATTAACTTTTACTTTGTAAATATCTCAACAAACATTAACGGAGGGGGCTGAAGTGCTATGTGGCTCGAGGCACCAAAATTCCTCGGGCCGCCCCTGTTAAGTTATTAGAAAACAACGAGAGCATGGCGAGAGAGGCCCTATTGCTCCATTTCGACTCTCTCGCGAGACCCTTTGGTGTCACACCCGAGGTCGAACACAAAGGGACCGCTTCGCTCGGCGCCCGATCCGAGGAACGATTTTCGGATTCGAATCGACTTCCGGGAACGGACGCCTGTTTGCGGGGCGTGGCAGAGGGGGTCACGCGCGCCCCGGCGACCCTTCGCACGCGACCCGTCTCCTCTCCGCAGAATCATCACTCACCGTCCGTCGTCTGTCACACGCGCCTCGTCCCCACGCTGCAAGAGTCGGCCTTCCCGCGATGCACTCGGGCGTGCATCACGGCGCCGCCCGATCCGATTCCTGCGTGCGCCGACGAGAGCTAGTTTCGCCGATCGAGCGAAGAGTTCACCGCGGCCGAACGAAGAGGGAATCCGCGCGATCGTACACAGCTCGGGGGCGCGCCCCGGACATAACCTCCGAAGCGAAGATTCACGCGTATCCGACGTCAAAGCGAAGAGTCGTCGTATACGAAGGGACGCATCCAGCGTGCAGTAGCGAGGAGCGCGTCGACGTCGCCTGGCGCGGAGGTCGACATTGCCGCCTATAGCACGAGTAGGAGTCACCTGCTCGGCGCCCCATTCGCTCTCCGACTGGGAGAAGGTGCCTCGCGCGCCCCTCCTCGCCCCCTCCGCACCTCCCTTCGCCTTTCCCCGTGCCCTGCGCCCCTTGCCGAACCCGCTCCGCTGCGCAGGGCGCGTGGAGGGGTGCGCCGCAGAGGGACGCGTCTCACGAATGTGAAAGGTTCGGGGATATGCGGTCAACGGCGGTTGTCTGCTCCTTCGAACTCGGTTCGTTTTTTCTTTCCGATATCGCTCGAAATATTTGCTATTATCGTAAGCCCCATCTCTGGACTGAAATCTTTGAGTGGTATAAATGGCTTGAGTGTTCCTTAGACCTTGAGAGCTTCACCTACTCCTGATATGGTCACGCATGCTGGTTAGGTCAATAGGTGGGGACCAGGCCAAGTTCACGCAGCGACTTTACCTCGGAGAGGAGACTGTGAAGGACGTCTGGTTTGTTTGTATGGAATTTATGGCTAATCGACCTCTTGGATTATTATAGCCATTACTCCTTCCATACCGAACACACACGCAAGAGAGGAGGGAAACCCGGTGCCGGCATTAGCCTACTCTTAACGAAGATCACCAAGGGGGCCAACTGCTTTTAACGTCCCTTCCGAGGGACGGAGAGCTGACTTGCGCGGTCTCCGCAAATCACACAAGTAGGGGACGGGACGATCCCTTATTGAAAAATCCGAATTCGAACCTGGAACCGCTGCGTGGAAGGCCAACGCTCTAACCACTCTGCCACCCTCTGCACCCAGTGGGGTGGATTAATTAAGTGATGGTGTCACGTTAACAACTTTGTTTCGGAAAAGAACGGAAAACCACCTCAACTATTATCCCGAGCGCTATGGTACGGTTTATGAAAAGATATTTGATTCACGACGTGTACGGGAGCATGTCTATAAGGGTACGTTCATACCGGACGCGCCCTTCTTCGAGGCCAGAGGGTCGGCGTCCCCTATCGGTTAAAGGGTTAGGAAGGCTGTTCATACCAAACTCCTGTTTGGAGCGGAGAGGGATAGGCTTGCCACCCCCGGCCGGTGGTTGTAGCGAGGAGGCTCATTTGAGTGCAGTCAATTGTGCTGATAGCTTCTCAATTCGTCGCACGGCAATTTGTCACGGGCAATTCGTCGCAAGGCAAATTAGTTGCATCACAAATTCGTCGCATGGAAAATTCGTCGCAAGACAAATTCGTCGCAAATTCAGAAATCGTCGAGGAAATAGGAAATCCTTTCCTTCATTAAACCTGCGATACGCGATATTAAGTGTACGGGAAGGGTTGACGATGCCTCATAATTTCCGAATAAATTATAGAACTCCTGTGAAGACTATTCACAACAATTATCGTAATAAAAATTTCGGAAAATATAATTGATGAAATATTCGTATCTTATCTCGTATGAACGTGCCCTAAGGGCTGGTGCCGCGTACTAATTCCTTACACAGCTCGGAACGACGAAGAGGAATAAGAAAACTTTTTGTGTTATGAAATCAGGTTAAAAAAGCGGGGGAACTGAGATCCAGTGGGGTGAAGCGTTAGTTTTTGATAAGAAAGCAAGGCAAAGAGTCATTAACACACATATCAGGTAAACTACCATATGATATTAGTGGATTTCAGAACCAGTGAACTCGGTGATTATACAAGTATATATGCCCATGAGTGACCACAGCGAGGAGGAATTGGATGAGTTGTACGATCTAACCGAGAGAAGTAAATGCCAAAAAGAACTTGGTAGTCATGGAGGATTGGAATGCTGTAGTGGAGCAAGGTAGAAAGTTTGGAGATTTTGGCCTAACAAAATATGAATAAAAGAGATCAGGAAATGGTAGATTTTTGTAAAAGAAACAAACTGATAGTTTCAAAGACGTGGTTTAAGCATCACAAGCAGCGAAATTATGATTCGAAATTTCCGGGAGGTATAAAAGGGTATCAGATTGATTGTACCATGTTTAGACAAAGATTATGAATTGCTTTTGAATTCACATAGTTTTCCTTGGGAGAAATCATGGCCCGGTCACAATCTAAAATTGGTGGTCATGGAGATGTCGTTTAAAATAAAATAAAATAGTAAGGGAATAGAGAACAGAAATGGGATTTAAAAGCGCTTAGGGAAGTAAGAGGAGGCTGTTATGCCACCCCTAGAAGCTACTGATAGGGAAGCGACTGTTGAGGACAACTGACGGGTTATGAAAACATGCGTCACATAAAGCGCAAATAAAAAGGTAGGGAAAATAACGCCAAAGAAGATAAGAAAGCCCTGGGCTACGGAAGATGAAAAAGACGGAAGCAGTTTAATTCAGAATATAAGAAATGGGGGATCAAATTCTAAGTCTATTGAATTAAGGCATAGAAAGAACGACGAAAAGGAAAGGGTTTGGGAGAAAAAGTGGTTAATAATAATGTGCTAATTAAAGGAAGGCAATGGATGTGAGAAGAGAAAGGCCATGAATGGGACAGATTAGGCTGGGTGAACCAAAATCCTACGAAATGGTGGGAAAAAATCTGGCCATACTCTTAAGTAATTCTCCCATTAAATCGATCTAACTTAATTATAATTTCAATCAGCAATATTTAATTTAATTCAATTTAAAAAATCTAGATAGGAAACTTCTTAAATCAAAAATAGTCGATGGGCTTTTGTTTGGAAAAGTACTCGTATATTGAGACTGTTAGCCGCAAAAAGCTCGAAATGGGCCGCGGGTTATCCAGGCCTGCTCTCGAGCACTACCGTGTGCCTGAGAGGCCTCAAAGAGCTACTCTGCGATACTTAAAATCGTGATTGCGAGGATCATGGATTTAATTATTATTTTTATTCCTAAATTTATTTAAAATATGGAAAAACGTTGATACTGGTTTGTTTTTATTTATGAGTAGCAGGAGTTACCCGGCTTCGCTCGGGAAAGGGTTATCTTTTTAGTAGCAAATGATTTTTACTTTCTCCATATAAGTAGTATATGGGAAAGTATTATAATCATGAAAAAAATCGATTTCGAGATTTCAACGGAAATACACGTTTTGAGGTCCCCTGAACACGTTTTGACCATTTTATCAATGATGTCTGTGTGTGTGTGTCAGTATATGTGTTAGCTTTTTGTGGGTGCTCTAACTCAAAAAAACTATTAATCAGATCAATGCGAAATTTTATATTTAACATTTTTATAAAAATCACAAGAACGAATTAGTTTTTGGTAAAAATCAGTCAAACGGAAGTGGGTGTTTACTCTTGTCACTTATCCGTTATTTGAAATATTTGCTTTAATATTTGATAAATATAAAAATGTATTAGAATAAAAGTTGTAGAAAATAAAATTTCCTACAACCTTTGTTGGAAACATTTCTTCATGTAATGCATTGTTTAAGAGATATCTTATATTTTTAGCTGCCACCACCACACCACCTACCGACGACCATTGTTAACAATTGACGCTTAGTTGCGTCTTAGTAACGCTCCTTTTTCTTTTCTTAATTGTTGGAGCTATATATTCAATATCAGAAGGCTATGGTTTGGGTTTATTTCTGTTCTTTGTAAAGTCTAAAATTTTCTCGCATTTTCTTAAAATATTTATTATTATGTAACCTATTTGGAATTTTTAGAAATATTACAGGTATGGAGAAAGTCATGTGGTGGCCACATCAGATTTTTATTTCTTGGGGTCCCGCGCTGTCGGTGCCCCCAAATTTCTCAAATGTGTTATTCGGAGAAGAGGTTCACACGGAATTTTAACTACCACCTAAAGAAACCATTGAAAAATTTTAGTCAGGCTTGTGCTCGTGGGTGTATCTCAATGGCGAATGAATAATAATCAAGGCAGACCGCTCTTCCAAGAATATTTGGCGTAATCGAGCAGTTTTATTAAAATAGGTATATTACTCCGAGTGCACCATAAGCCCTGAATTTTGGTTCCCCATTCCTTAATTATGCAAGCAATGTTTACATTAACATTTACTAATTTATGTATTGCATTGTAAAGTTTTACCAATAATATAATTACGCATTAACGTCTTAATTACTATTCACATGAATAGATGCATCTAAGCCTTTAAAGCTGCAGTAAAATTATGTGGGTTATGTCGATACAAAACGTAAAAAATAAACAACATATTGGTTATTGAACAAATGTAAGTAGATGTATCGATTTATGTTGCGATAAATCTTTCAATGTTTCAATGATAAATGATAACAATGTCTAATATTCTTTAAAAATCATTTGACTCATTTTAAAAGTATTCATAGACTATATTTAACCGATTTGTACCCTTTATCTTGGATATGGCTATTCTTCCTCTACAGCGCCCCGCGGCATGGATTTTCTTTGCATTAGTGTTTACCTGGTTGCCTTTTTGAAGAGGACAACAATTAAGAAATTTTACTTTGTTGCCACTTGGAAAATGTTAATATAGTTTGCGCTTAAAGGATAATTTCGAGGGGTTTAACATGTAATACGACAAAACATGAACAGAATTAAAATATTCAGTCTTTCTTGCGTAATGTAAGTTAGAGAGGAGACTACGGCGAGTGAAACCTGAAGAGTCGACTCCGACCGTAAACCTTGTTTCATAGATTCTCGCGTAAAATAAGCCATTTCCCGGTGATCGTAAGTTAACATTTAGGTATATTTATATGCACATCAGTGAAGGGCTGCATGGCATTTTGGGGTTTCTCCACACCATTTCCCATGCATTCTTATGGAAATAGTATTTCGTTGACCCCACGGGGTATGAGAGACCCCACGGTCTGCAAACCTAGACCAAGTTCTTCATTTTATCCATAGAATGGCCCATGAAACTTTTGAATTCGATAGCTTCAACGGTGTAAAAACGTATAAGGGACTTACAAACATACATATATACACATTCATTTTTATATATTAGATTGTTCTGTGAGGAAAATTCGAGTGATTAGAAATGACCTGCCTAGAGGTCAATCAATATTCCCTATCCACTCATAGCTTTTCCATTAAATTCATAATCATCATTATGCTGCTGTTCGTAGACAGGTTTCAGCTGAATCGAAGAAATTAGCATTTCTTCCTTTCTAAATTTATTTTCTTTCTTGTGAAATGATCCTTCTTCTCGTTAAATGCTGCTTTTGCCATTGCAGTCCTACTTCTGATGTCCTGTATACTACTTTCATACTGCGTTAAAATACTGCCAAGGTATTTGAAACTACTTAGTTGTTCCAATTTTTGGCCATTTACCATTCCACTTAATTCTCTATGTTCCTTTGAAACCACCATGACTTTCGTTTTTCCGGCATTGATCTTCATTCCATATTGTTGGCCAACTTCCATTAGCCTGTCTCTCATCATCTACAGTTCTTTCTCGTCTTCTGCTATTAATCCCTGATCATCTGCGTATTTAATGGTGGTAATACTTTTACCTCCTATCTTAAATCCTTTCTCTTTTTCCTGTTTCAAAATTATTTCCCAAAATTGCAGCTTCTGCCTATCTACATAGGATCTTTAGATCATACTAGTCCATCAATTTCAACTTAAATTCCATTAAATCCATTTCCTTGGACAATGGTTTTTCCTCAAACCTTATAGACGGCACCATTGGTAACAGAAAAATAAATTAACTTTCTGACAAATTCTTGGCAACCCCAACTTCCCGCCATACAAGCACACTGGTTAAAATTGCCTTTCATAGGAAATCCTAGTTCGGCTATTCAGTGCCTTTCTACGCCGACAAATTTAGACTAGCCCTATACAGCCTCGTCACTTTAGGAAAACTCTTATTATTAGTCAGCAACAAGGGTCCAACAGAAGGAGGTTTTCAGAGGGCGCAAAAAAGCCTTCATGCAACGGCTGTAATCACAAAGGAAAGAGTTCATGTAAATTACATGCATTTTACGTTGCATTGGAAGAAATTTTGGAAAACGGGAGAGAATTCTGCCTTGGTTGGAAATTGAGTGTGCATTCCTCTTCCTCCCACACCAACCACTTTCCTTCACTCAACGCAATAACATCTCACCATCTCTCTCTCTCTGCCTCCACTTTATTGGGTTTCTTCCAAAAATGCATTTCTCCCAATTCCTTCGGCAACCGAAACATTTTTGATCCGAGTAGTCCCTTTTCTGTGCCTTATAATGGAGACCGGGTCTTGTTTGTTTGTATGTATGGAATTTCTGGCTAATCAACCTCTTGGATTATTATAGCTAATTCGAGCTTACCATATACATTCTCCTGGATCTTGCATTGGAAAGTGTTTAATTGTATACTTACGTGTTAATTACGGATTGCTACATAGTTACTGCACATTCTGTTAGTTTTAACACAAATATAGGCCAAAGAGTTTAAATGCCTCATTCTCATTCCTCTTCCGAAACAAATCGTCGCATTCTACGTCACACGACTCCCTGCTTTCTTTTTCTCTCTCTCTCTCTTTCTTTCTCTCTCTCTCTTTCTTTCGCATTCTTTCTCTCTCTATCTCTCTCTTACTATTTTATTTTTTTCTTTCCATTTTGTTCAGACACACCAATGTTAATATCTATCCATTTTGCCATTTTTATATGTTTATTTTATCAATGGTCTATTCGTGTTGTGCCAATTTATTTTTCTTTATCTCTTTATGATTTTAATTTATTTATAACTTGTTCTAAATCTCATTTCTGTGATGTCTTTAGTAAATTTAAGTAGGTTTTGCAGGTTTTTCACATCCCCTTCTTTAGTGGGTGTTTTCCTGCAGTGAGGTTTTTTTTTACATGGATTCCATTATTCAGCAGTCCATATTTTCCCCCACAAAATCACATCTTTTCTTTTCAAATACTTGTATTTTTATTGTTACCTGTATTTACATTGCTAATGTTTTATGTATTATTATATATGTTTCATGACGAGGGGTTAGGTGGAAGATGGGACTTCCTAGTCTCAATCTCGCCCCAAATAAAGACCAAATCAATCAATCAATCTCGCTCTATCGCTCTCTTTCTTTCTTTCGCTCTCCTCATTTCGGTTTTTCTCCCGTTCCCTTTCGAGGCGTCTTCCTCATTAATATCACTTTCTCTCGCTTTCACTTTCTCTCCGTCGCCATCTTCTCCTGCGTATCTCATCATTTCAAAGAAAAGCTCTTTTCTCGAAACCTTTCAGTTTTTATTTTGGGATTCTTTCATTTGCATTTCATTCAGCAAGCGTGTTATTCACTCCAAGCGAATATTCTGAGGTCTTTTTAAAAAATTCCTCTCCGACAACCCATTGTTTATTTTAAATTAGAACATCGGCAGTGTTTCTGATTTCTTTTTCAATTATTTGCGATAGTGGTTTCGTCAATTTTTCATAATTTGGAAGAAAATGAAAAGAAGATTAAGGCGATAAAAGGAATGTTTTTGTTTTACGATTATGAGTATTGAGGTATTTAAATTATCGTGTTTTGAACTAAATTTGGTGGACCATAAAGATTGAAAATAAGAAATTCTATTAATATAAATTATAAGGATTTTAGCCCAACAACCAAGTGGCTGTTAATCCTTAAATTATCGATCTAGCATTTTTGTAGATAGCGTTAATAATTGATAACCTGAAAGATAAAACAATGATTATAATTTTAAACTGTAGTTAAGACATTTTCCTATTGGACAGTAATCTATTTCACCTAAGCAATAAAAATAAAATATATGAAAGGAAAATCATTTTTATCAATAATTGATAGAAAGTGGTATTGAGGCATAACAAAGTCGATTACGTTACTTTTGATTTGCAGTTACATATTTTATTCGTCTTTCATTCCAAAACTTTAGTCGATTATTACAAAATTACCCTAAATATATCTAGGAACCTTTCGCAATCGAATCACTTCTCCCTTCATTTTTGTTTTTAGACCACTGCGTCTCCATTTTCAAGACCTTTCTTCCATTCCTGAGATCGATACTGCCGCGAATATCTCTCTCCTTCTCTCCCTCCCTCCCTCCCTCTCTCTCCTTTTCTCCCTCCCTTTCTCATTCTCTCCCTCACTCTCCATTTCTCTCTCCCTCTCTCTCCTTTCTCCATCTCCCTCTCTCTTTCTCTCCTTCTCTCCCTCCCTCCCTCCCTCTCTCTCCTTTTCTCCCTCCCTTTCTCATTCTCTCCCTCTCTCCCTCACTCTCCATTTCTCTCTCCCTCTCTCTCCTTCTCTCCCTCCCTCCCTCCCTCTCTCTCCTTTTCTCCCTCCCTTTCTCATTCTCTCCCTCTCTCCCTCACTCTCCATTTCTCTCTCCCTCTCTCTCCTTCTCTCCCTCTTTCTCTCCTTTCTCCATCTCCCTCTCTCTTTCTCTCCTTTCTCCCTCTCTCTTTCTCTCCGCCTCCCCCTCCCTCTCTCCCTCCATCTCTCTCCCTACCTCCATCTCTCTCCCTACCTCTCTCCCTCCCTCCTTCTCTCTCCCTCCTTCTCTCTCCCTCCTTCTCTCTCCCTCCTTCTCTCTCCCTCCTTCTCTCCCTACCTCTCTCTCTCCCTCTCTCTCTCCCTCCCTCTCTCTCTCTCTCCTTCTCCTTTCACCTTTCTCCCTACCTCTCACTCCCACCATCTCTCTCCCTACCTCTCTCTCCCACCATGTCTCTCCCTACCTCTCTCCCTACATATATCTCCCTTCCCCTCTCTCCCTCTTTCTCTCACCCATAATGCATCTCTTAACATGTCTCTCTTTCACTCGCCCTTCTTATAAAAGGTTCATCGAAGAGAATCGATATTCTAGAATGCCAGTTTCACCAATCAAAATAAAAGCGTACCAATTACTACATCTCCCGAGTTGGGCCACGGAAAGGAACTTTTACTCTGTCTGTTACGATACTTTGCGTTATCCTTAAGCGCCTTTGTTTACTTATAAAACCATGAAATTCATGCTACAAGTTGATGGACATAAGTCCGTTTCATTCAGTTAGCTTTGCTTCCTTTTCCAATAGGCGATTCGACTTGGGTCGCGAAGAGTCGAACTGCCTGTTTTGTCTGTTTGGAATTTCTGTCTAATCAACCTCTTGGATTACACTAAATAACAAATTTGAACGTTTTGTTTTACTCCTAAATGAAAATATGTGATTTTTTATAAATAGCACACACTGAATCTAAATCTGAAACCCAAAATGCTCTATCACGTACATACCATTTTTTAGGAACTTCAGATACATTTTCTCCAAAAATAACAAAAACTGTTGTATTACAGCCATTTGTAAAATAATTAAACTACGCCGAAAGTTAAAAATGGGGTAATTATACTAATATGGGCATGCAAAATCCAAAAATGTGGCCAAAAATGCTCTGTGGACAAAAATGTTTTTGGTATAATATAAATAATTGGAAAGTGTTTTATTTTACTCACATTTTAAAAATGTTTTACTGGAAGCCTTTCGCTTGTAACTGGCATCAGGAAGTTCTTTAATAAGAAGCCAGCAATGGTCAGCGAGCATGCTAAGAGACCTTCTTCCGGCATATCGTTTCTCCATATCAGAAATGTCCTGATGGAACCTTTCTCCATGCTCATGGCTCGCTGCACTCAGATTGGGGGGAAAGAAGTCAAAGTGGGAATGAAGGAAATGAATCTTTAGCGATACATTACACCCCATACTTTTATATGCCTTTAGCATGTCCTCAACAAGCTCACCGTAGTTATCAGTTTTGACGATGCCGAGAAAATTATTGCAAACAGCTTTGAACGCCACCCATGCTGTTTTCTCAGTGTCCAACAGCAGGTCTTCAAATACAGTGTCTTGTATTATTGCACGGATTTGTAGCCTGATGAAAATGCCCTCTTTTAATTTGGCATCACTAAGTCTAGGGAATTTGTCTTTCAAATATCGAAAGCCCTCGCCCTCTCTGTTCATAGCTTTTACAAAATTTTCCATCAAGCCTAACTTTATGTGGAGCGGTAGTAACAAAATTTTGTCTCTGCCAACAAGTGGTTAGTGATTGACACTCTTTTCCCCTGGTACCAAACTTTGTCTCATAGGTCACTCCTTAACTTCATAATGTTTTTCCCTAGCTCGACTGTCCCACTCACACAAAAAACAATAAAACTTTGTGAAACCTGGCGGCACCCTAGAAGTAGGCCTATGGCTTTAAGGTCCCCACAGATTTGCCACCCACATTTTGAGTAATTAATAGCCTTTAAAATCAAATCCATGTTATGGCAGGTTTCCTTCATGTGGACAGCATAGGCAATCGGTACTGATGGATAAACATTTCCATTATGCAACAACACCGCCTTTAAACTAAGTTTTGACGAATCTATGAAAAGCCGCCGTTCTTGAGGATTGTGATTGTCCTTCAACTCCGACATTAGCCCATCCACATCATTACAATCAATCAAATCACCATCCTTTGAAAGAATGAAGACAAAGAGTGCTGACGATTGCTATAGGTTGTTACTTTGACGATCGGCTGTAACAGATTTCATCCTTGTAGTCGAGAGCATACCAATTCAGCATGGCATTTCGTTAGGTTGAGATCTCTCACCAGATCTTTGAGTTCAGCTTGAGAAATCCAATGAGGTTCTGTTAACGGCTGTTGGTAATCAGGATCACCCTCGTTGGAACGCGAAGGTTCAGCTTCGGAAGAAGTGATTGTCGGCTCTTCATCCAAGGTCCATACTTCAGGTGGCTTGGGAATCGGTAGGGAATCGTCGTGTGTCACAGGTCGTATGGCTGAGGTAAGATTCGGGTCAACTACGGCATGTATGGATTTTGAAGAAAATCCATAAATGTTCGTTAAACAAAAATAACAGTCGATAACGTGATCCTTCTGCTCTCTCCAAACCATAGGAACAGCAAACGGCATTGACTGGTGGGTGCCATTTTGCCGGTATCGAGAGTATCGAGAACATCTACTGCAACATATGTGTGGTGCCCAACTCTTATCTTCATCCCAAACTTTGCATCCAAAATACAACTCATAAGCCTTTTTCACTAAAGGAGAAATGGATTTTCGTAGGGAAATGGGGTATATTCACCGCACACGTAACAAAATAATTTCGGCGAATTGACACATTTGCGAGACATCACGAGAAAAAAATTAAGTGTAAAATATATTATGAATTAATAAGCGATTCTCCCACTTTTGAATTTCACTGTTCACATAAAAAGTACTCCTAAACTCGATTAATAGATTAATAGTTAAAAAATACGCGTATTCTTGAACGAACTCTCGTACTGGAATGCGCGGTACGCAAAGGAGAAGGGAGGACTGACAAAGTTATCGTAAACATTGTGATACAATGTCGTTCCTCAAAGTTCATTACCGCAAAAGTGTCATAAAAATACAGGAGTGCATTAGCGCTTTTTTCGGGATTGCCTGCAACACGCGCGCGCCAAGTGGATCCGCGGCGGCCGCTTTCGTACATATAAATCGACGTGTTCCGCAGCAACTTTAGGTGATATGGAAAAACGGCTTTCATTTTCGTAATCAGCGCATATGACTACGTAAAAATCACCTAGTTTTAAGTCGGGGCAAATTTCAGTGTTGTACGGTGTTATAATAACCATTACTCCATCAACACCGAACACACTCACAAGGTAGGAGGGAAACCCGGTGCAGGCATTAGACTACTCTTGACGAAGAGCACCAAGGGGGCCAACTGCTTAACGTCCCTTCCGAGGGACGGAGCGCTGACTTGCGTGGTCTCCTCAAGTGACACAAGTAGGGAGCGGGACAATCCCTTATTGAAAAATCCGCCCTCCGCCGGATTCAAACCTGGAACCGCTGCGTGGAAGACCAACGCTTTAATCGCTCCGCCACCCTCCTGGAAAAACGAGACGCTCCCAAAATTGCACCCGAAGTCCCCGCGTATACGGCTCTCTTTGCGGCGACGTGGTGTTCGATCCTTTCTTTGCACTTACTGTGGATAGAAGAATGGCGTCCTCTACGCGCTTACATTCCGCGTTGCGATGGAAGGTCAGCGTATATATCAGGAAGAAGCAGCTTGGAAGTATTGCTAGAAAATATTGGTATGGCAGTCGATTTTCGACACCTTTGAGTCTTCATTAAGCTTGATTAGATTATCCACGACGTAAAGGACGTAACATAATGCAGCATAATTAAGATTTCATCTAGGTATACATAAAATTTTGATCTGTGAAAGTCATTCCATTTCTCGATCCGGTAAATTCTTACGAATCGACCATGCTTCAATGTTGATTAATCGTCTGATTACAAAAAAATTCCCTTTTTATGGAGTGACTTTTGGGTCCGTTCTGCATAAAAGTATTTTCCTTAAAACCGATATTGGATTATGTTCCCATAGAATTCTAGTGAAATACAGAATTATATGAATAACCTTGGAAAATAACGATTGTTCATTTGAGATGATGGTTTTTAAAAGCAGTACATAAAACAACGTAACAGCAAAGCACAAAAATTTGATCTTAAAGTGCTTGAAGTTGCGTAAGTTACGTTTAGATACATGAGTCGTGGGATTTCATTTAATGTGACCATTAAAACGCTATGTTGTCCAAATCTGGATTCATGACATGCCTCATGTATTTTATTTTCACACCTGGTTTTTAGCAATTATTTTACTAAAGAACTTCATTATCCTTGAAACTATAACGGGACAGATTGAAATTCTAACGTCTATTTTTTCATTCCGTAAAACCGGCATTTCTGGAAAACGGCACTAGATAAAAAAGGGATACTAGAGTACATATATACTTTCTGTGAGTCTGAGCGCATGTCCATAGATTTTATTTCTTAAGTAAGGAAGGAACGCATCATTTCGCCGTTATTGCTATGCAAACCCGTCGAACTTCAATCGTGAATTTCCTATACTGTCATACCTCGCTTTGCGCGACAGATCGGTTCCTGAAAATTTCGCGCTAAGTAAAATCCGCGCAAAACGAGGTCGCACAAAGCGTCGTATGCCTGTATCTGAACTGGTAAGAAATAAGATAAGAACTTTAGACATGGACAGTTGTACAGCCAAAAGAACGCAGTAGCTATATTTTTTTCGAATCTGATTCATACCGAATTAGCTAAAAATTTGTTTGATGCCAGAAAAAACGGGAATTTTCTGAATTTTTAACAATGAGAATTTTATGAAATTATCAGATTATTTTAATATAAAAAATACAAAAAGGTTAGCTTCATTTTATTTCTTAAATAACTCCTCCGTTCGCCTTGAGCGACGGAATTTAAATTTATTCTGCCGTTTATGGTTAATATTTATGTGGAAACTTCGGATGTGTTACCAATAGATTTAATTATCGTAATAGTTTTAAACATCTGTATCGACAGTTTTTGTTTCCTGTGTTGAAACCAACGGTCCTATTGTTAGGAGTTCGGTTGGGTGCAGTGGCGGATGAAGGAACCATCGCCGTCCATCGATCCAGACCACGGGCGAATGCGGTTCTTGTGAGTGATGGAACTGTATTATGCAACATTAAACAACATTGCATAAATATTGATAAAGAAAGAAGAGTCTCTAATTATTAAATCAGACCGAGAGATCCTTATTACATATTTTATAAAGTTCTTATCCTGCTGTTATTTTCGATAAAAGAATTGAAGATCATCGCGACCAATTATCTAAGTGACATCTATGGATAACAACTGGAGAACGAAGGCAATAATGAAAATTAATTTGTGGTGTTTAAAGATAATTTAGTCAGATAGCCGGATATTTTTATCAAATAAATTTGTCAGAATACAAGCAAAGAGTCAAACTGTTGTATTTTAAAATTAACTTTAATGTTTTATGAGTTGAATGAAGTAAGACGGAGAGCTGGTTAAAGAGCGGAAAGTGAATGATTGAAAGGGTGAGTGTAAGAAGCGAGAAAGGGAAAGGTAATCTTTAGAAGTTAGAGAAAATGAAAATAAAATGGAAACTTAAAAAAAGACTTGTCCCGAAAAGGAATGAATCATAAGAAAAATCTGAAATAAAACATTTTCTCGCTTAAGAGTTTTGAAATAGAATAAAAGTTAAATGGAAATTGGAAAATTATAGATAAGAAGTTTAAAAAGAAAATTTCAATCCGCCTTTGAGAGGAGAATTTTTACCGGTTTTGCATGCTGCAAAGCGAAACAATCAACTTGATAAATATTTAACGGTAAAGCGGTAAAAATAAAAAGGTAAACCATTTAATATTTTCCCTGGCTATAGTAACTTATATTTTCATTCGTAGAACTTAGAAATTTTCTATCGACGAAAAAATAAGGTTAAAATCATCAAAATAGGAAACAACCATTCAATGAACTCGACGATTCAGCATTGAATTTATTTCGTACGATTAAATTTTATTAATTAAACTTCATCTTCGAAGTGCTGTGAAATAAATTACTAATTTCCAAGTTGTAATGAAATTTATTCCGGAACATCAGCTAGAAAACCGCATTCACAGAGTTGTCGCGGTCAGCGAAGATGTCCTCGGCTCATTTCGCCTCACGAGTAAGTCGGCTTACGAACGCTCTGGAGAAGAGAGAGAGAGAGAGGCTCCATTCTAAAGCCCCTCCACTCCCACTCCCCAGAGGAGAAAGGCCTCATCCGTGAGCCGCGTCATTTGTCGGTTCTCCCGCCCATCCGGACAAGCCAAATTACCCAGCATCCCATGGAGCGATTTGGACCGAATTGGACCTTTTTCCTCCCTTCATAGCAATTTCCTCCTTTTCGCTCTCATTCCGAATTATGACCCCTCGGATTGAATTCTTGAGGGGCGGGAGGGGAATGGGCCCCGGGTAAAAGAGGGGGAGAGACGGGGAGAGGGGTGGGAGAGATGGGGAGAGGGGTGGGAGAGATAGGGAGGGAATGGGAGGAGGGAGAGAGGTGGGGAGGGGAGGGGAGGGGGAAGGGAGGTGGAGAGGGGAGTGGGAAGGTAGGTGGGGTAGAGGGGAAATGGAATCAGCGAGAGGACCGATATTTCGGGAACGCTCTGTCCCATTCGAAGGGAATCTTATTTTCGAGTGCCATTTGCGCGAAATGCCTTCAACGGCCGTGAAGACTGAGGCCAAAGTGCCCGTCATTCAAAATCATATTAAAAGAGCAAAACACGGCTGACGCGTAATGAATCGTTTATGGCGAATACACGGATTCGCGACTCACTTCTCGCCTGACACATGTCTAGATGTCTTATTACAGCGATGTACACATCGCGTCGGAAACTGTCCAACTTAATCGGCAAATGCCTGATATTTTACATTAATTTATTAAATTATAATTATTATTGAAGATATGTCGTAAAACTGATAACAGGGATATTATAAAGGCATTTGCTTTTAATCGAAAGATAAATCAATCTAATGAGTTTTTTTAGTGTGTTCCGAACTATAATACTTTATCTTATAAAAGATTTCCTCTGCGAATTCTTTCCATACCACAATAATTTATAAAGTTTTTATGTATTTTTCTATTGGAAGATTATCTATATTAAAAGAATAAAGATGTTTAGTGCGTCCTAAATTTCGAAAATGCTGCGAGTTGTTTCAATATAGAATTCCCGGAATTCGAATGATTCTGCGTCTGAGAGAGTGAAAGCGAGAGCGAGAGAGAGAGAGCGAGAGAGAAAGAGAGAGAGAGAGAGCGAGAGAGAGAGAGAGAGAGAGAGAGAGAGAGAGAGAGGAATGCAAAATTGGAAAACATTCTCCCGAAGGAAAGTGATTAAAGAAATCGATAAGAAGGAAAAATCGCCGGAGTTATTGGATTCCCAGATATGAAAACGAATTAGCGTTTTTCTTTTGTTTTGATCGGAAGGCCGTCAAAGCATCATCTCATTTTCATTCAACGAAGAGAATCTTTCCTAATGAGAAGTGGTTCGCGTGATATTTTACGGCAAGTTTACGACTTTGCCACGCGACGGCCCCCTTTTTAGCTCACTTTTGCGGTGACATTGTGTCTTTATGGGAGAGCTGTAAAATACTCATCAGGTCGGATTATTTCAATCATCTTCACCTCATTTCCCTCATTCCTTCTCCCCTTGTCCTTGAATCTCCCTCCCTCCTCTCACTCCCTCCCACTTCTGACAGTATTTTAGGGGTTAGGTGGAAGATGGGACTTCCTAGTCTCAATCTCGCCCCAAATAAAGACCAAATCAATCAATCAATCCTCTCCTTCCCACCCTCCTCTCCCTCCTCTCTCTCCCTGCCTCCTCTCCCTCCCTCCCTCCTCTGCCTCCCTCCCTCTTCTCCCTCCCGCCTCTCCCTCCCTCAATCCTCTCCCTCCCTCCCTCCCTTCCTCCTCTCCCTCCCTCCTCTCTCCCTCCCTCCTATCCCTCCCTCTCTCCCTCCTCTCTCCCTCCCTCCTATCCCTCCCTCTCTCCCTCCTCTCTCCCTCCCTCCTATCCCTCCCTCTCTCCCTCCTCTCCCTCCTTCCTCTGCTACCCTCCCACCCTCCTCTCCCTCCCTTTCTCCCTCCCTCCTCTCCCTCCTTCTCTCCTCTCCCTCTCTCATTTCCCTCCCTCTCTCATCTCCCTCCCTCTCTCCTCTCCCTCCCGCCCGCCTCTCCCTCCCTCCCTCCTCTCTCTCCCTTCCACCCTCCCTCTCTCCCTCCTCTCCCTCCCTCCCTTCCGAGTTTCACTAGGAAGAACAATCATGTTTTTACCTAGGTTTTCCCAACAAACTTAAATGTCTTCAGTTATATATTTTTATATTCTGTTTATTGTAATACCTTTATTTTTAATATTCATGATATTGACGAAGGGGTAAAAGTAAGAATGGACCTTATGGTCCAAATTTCGCTCGAATAAAGACGGTTATCTATCTATCTATTTATCCCTCCTATTCATCCCCACCCTTCCTTCTCTCCCTCTAATATTTGCCGCCCTCCTCCATTCCCTGCCTTCACTTTCTCACTATCCTCTTCCCCATCATTTCTCCCATCCACTCTCATTCTCCATAGGTCAATTTTTAATCTCTTTAAACTACTCTGCACGTCACTTGACCGGCTTAACTTCTCTTTTTTCTCTCTCTCTCCCCCATACACATCTCTCTCTCTTATATTTTCCTCCCTCTCCACTCATTTGTTTACCTTGTTGACACGGCAGCGCCACTCTGCGGCGCGTGTTATGCCTGCGCCCTCTGCGTGTGAATCGGACCGAATCAATACGTGAGCATTGTTCTGCGGGTGCGAGTGGAACGGGTGGAAGGCGGCTACGGAATGTGGCGGCCAGATGGTTCCGTGGGGAGGAGAGTTGGGGGCGGTGGTGAGGGCGGGGCGGGGGGCGAGGCGGGATGGCGCGAGAGGACACGTTTCCCATATAAACTGCCATTAGAGGAACGAGAACGCGTTGCGGCCTCTCGGCGGGCCCTACGTCTCCGGGTGAAGGTGAGGTGCTCTATGTGGCGTGGAGGCGGGGCGTGGGGAGGGCGCCGTACCGCGCGGTCGCTAGGAGGGACCTTCCGAAAAGGGCTCTCATTCTGTGCATGCGGCTGTTGATGTCCTTCTCCTGAAGGGAAAGCTCCAAAAGGGACCATGCATGAATAAAGCATCTCCGAACGTTACGCTGTAAGATAGAAAATCCTCTAATTTATTGTACTGTCTTGGTGTATATTATTCCTCGTTCATGAAATGAAAATATCATGATGAATCACATAATTCTTAGATATTATAAAACATATATGAAGATATTTAAAAAAGGAAGAAAAGTTTCATCAAATGTCATTGTCATTGGGCCGATGGCTATGGAGTTGCCCTGCGTAGAGAAGCTCGTGAGAAGAGACAGAGAGAGGCAGAGGGAGAGACAGAGAGAGAGAGTTTTTCGTTTTTTTGTTTCTCGATGACTCCACTAAAATCTCTCTATTATAATTCTTGCCTGAGAATTTTACAGCATTTATTATGTTAAAATTCACTATATAGGCAGCTTTAAAAACTTTTCTAATATGCGACTCGGTGCATCGCGCCCCAAAACGACGCGATAATTCAAATACTACTAAATTTTCCCCTTTTCAGCAAGTGCCACAATTGTATTTGGCAGCGCGACCGAGTCGTGCTTAAAATTGCGGGGAAAAGATATCTCGCAAGCTGCATTTATTTTTTCTTTCATCTTTTATGAACATGCATAGCAAATCCAAAAAGGATAGTAAAAATGAAATTAACGCGAAAAGATTCGGTTGCGTGAAATAAATGCTAATTCTATCCATGGCTGTACATTTGAAAGGTTGAAATTTTATGTTTTCCCTCCCGCAAGTTTTTCTCTCTGTAAAATTTCGTCCGCTGCGATAATGTTCGATGATAGCGCAAACGGTACGAAGTTTAGAAAAATATGGAAATTTTTACTAAATTAGTACAATTTTTGTAGCCCTAATATATGCCCGGGGGAGGCACTCTTTTCTTCACTTCACTTCTATTTTTTAACTATCTATGTGCACTCATTTTCAAAATTTGAGCGGCGTCACTTACGCGGCGGACTCAATTATAACTTCCTATCTACGTGAATGTTATGTCAGTCGATGAATATGTATTCCTGTCGTGACGCCACATTAGACTTCAGGGTTTATTGTATAAAATACGACGTATTCTTGAGTCTCGACCGGAGTTAACAAAGGTTATTCCGCGTCTTGGGCGATCGTTTGAACGTACTATTATAATTCGCCATTGTTATTTAACAGTCATTCTTGCATCGTGATGATAGCGTAAGCAGGCCCATGGAAATGTTTTTTTGTCCAAGTGAGGGGTTGTTGGGGGAGGGTTGAAGGAAACTCGCTGCGTAATTAGTTCTAATAGTAGAATCGACGATTTCATCGGTTTTTATCAAATTCCCCGATTCGATAGTATTTGTTACATAACGGAAATCGCGAAAGTGACAAGGCTCAATTCTCAAAAACAGTCGAGATATATGCGTTTAAAAAAGTAAAAAAAAACACTTTTGCAGTTTCTTCTTCCATTACTTGCTACTTGATAGCATTATCCGTATATTCCTCGTAAACACCAATGCAAAAAGTCGGTTTGGCTGACGGGATGCACGAGATTGTAATGCGGTATATCTTTTTTATGATTCATTGAGTTAAATTGTTGTTGCAGCCATCATCATTTTGTTTCACTTTGTTATTAAGTGAACCTCATTGTCACAGACGAGTCGTAGATAATTGCAAAATAAATCAATCTTCGAACTGTGTGTGACTGCTCGGTTAAACATGCCGATTTCTGACTGACTTCGCAAAAGTTTTTGCGGGCACCACTAGATAGTTTAATTTTTTTGTGCGCACGCAACATTTGGAAAATGAAATGAAATAGATTATTTATGACGAAGAAATGATCGTAAATACGTATATTTTCTTTAAGTATAGACAACGTTTGTAAGTAAAAATAAATGGGTAATTTACGACGAAGGTATTAAGTGAATATACAGATTATATTATAACTATTCGAGTAAGGTATATTTTAAGTAATAGCCGATTGTATTGTGAATTACAATTGATTAGGAAATAAGTCGGTGAATCCAAAATTCGATATTTCCTTGTCACCACTCCTGGCATTTCAGTTCGTAGACATACTAAGCCATTAATATTTTCTTATTGACATGATTACAAAAATAGTAAAGAACACCTCTATCTTGCATGTCCGATATGCACGAATGTCGTGTTTATCTTTCCACTCTTCTTTACTTACTCCATACGTAAAGGGAAAAGTAATGATTTCATGAAAAAATCAATTTCTAGATTTCAACATTATAATTGCGTCGAAACCGTAAACTTATGCGGTAGATTTATGTACTGCTGTCATTTGTTTTTCTTTAGATTTGTGTTTTGAAATTTACAAATTTGGATTGGGGCTCATATAAAATTTTTTGTTCCTTTATATATCAGAATGTGTAAAAGATGGAAAACTGAAAATTAGAGTGTACATTTCTACATTAAATGCCACTTATTCCCGAAGAATACTCAATGAAAACATTTCGCTGGCAAATAGCGTAGCATCTATTAGTGTACGTTTCCTCCATTTTCTCATAGAATTTTCATTTATTTTTAAGTCACTTTATCACTTATTTTGCTTCACATCCACTCCTAGATACTTCCTCGTTCATCAACTCGTTAACGATTCTCCCTGGAGATTACGTGTCAAACACGGCGCCATTCGTCCAATGAGGAAGAGTGCATATTTCCATCGAACCAATCGTTTTCTCTCTTGCGACCAGGGCCGCTTCTAGGGTATTTGGCGCTCGGGTGCAAGATATCTCCGTGGCGCCCCCCTGCCAGCGAAATTTTGTGGTATGAACAAATATGACTTTTTTCATCGATAGAGAGTGGAGACAAGCTGATGGGTTTCTGTCGATGAATCCCAGAACGAACTGATGGAAAGAATTCGTTGCATAAATATAAAGATAAACATATAATATTATATCTGCTTGAACGAAACTTATAAAACTCGCCGCACATTTGATTAAAAGTCTGTCCCGTTACCTTAATGATCAATCAAAAATTCCAATATATTTGGGTTATTTTGTCAATTTACAAGCCTAATTAGATGCGATATTTATGTGGACTATAAGAAAACAAAACCAATTATTTATGCATTCCTACATCAAACTTCGTATTTTCATTTTAAGATATTTTAAAATCCAATGAAGAAGTAGGTGTTAATAATTCTATTATTATTTGGAGAAATTGTTATGGGATTTGAATTCGGTACATTTACATACGGTCAACGAAATACGGTATAGGGCAACATTCACGCAATATCATGTTATATTAATCTTGTGTTTAGGTGTTTGACTTTACCTACTAAAACTCTAGTTTAATAATAAAATAAAATGATTGCTTTAATAGAGAAATGGCATAGATAAATGTATAAATAAATTAATATAAATGTAATTATAAAAAAAAATGGTAAGACTAAGATGGCTAAGAAACACAAAAAAATATAACTAATGATTAGCATTATGTCTAAAAAATTCCATTTACTAGATTTTATAGATTTTTCGATCGTATTTCAAATATACACATTTGTACTTTATTCGACTTTTCGTCGTATTATATATTGATTAATTTTCTAGTCATCGAATAGAACTAATACATTCATTGCGTTTATTTATTGAATTTTATCAAAGTATTTTTTAAAACTGTTTAGAACAATCCTCAAACTCGCGTTCCTACCAAGACACTTTACTCTTTCTTCACCTTTTAATAATACATACCAGACCATATATCAAATCTTACTTTAGTAATCCACCCTTAAAGATATTTTCGAACTACCTCTCGAACTTTTATAACTTTCTGAGCATTAGCAAATTATCGCGGATTTATAAGATGTACAAATAAGTACGAAAGCAAACGTAACCCTATATATACACACACTTATTTGGAAAGTTGTTGATGAGAATAATTTCCACTAGTAAAACTAATATACATTATCTTTTATAAGGATATAATTTACAAAAAGAATAGTGCAAATACAAAAACACTGGCATCGGGCTTACGACAAAATTCCATTCCATTCCGCCGATCCTCGTTCTTCTAGGTAAAGGAATCCTTTCGTATTCATAAGTTGTCTTGTGTATATAAACCGATAAATTTACGTGGACTCAATACAAGGACTGAATACAGGAGTACATTACTGTAAACTAACTCTTCAAAAATGAGTAAACATTCAATAGGGTTCATAGTTAAAATTTTTAAGATGTTATATTTGTAACTGATTTAGCTGCGTATTCAAGCTATCTTTTATAACTACTTATCTACAATTTTATCAAAACTCAAAACATTTAGGACTTTTGAGCGGAAAGCAATAAAATAATTTTCGAATAGAAACTGAAACACGTTATATCGTATGAAATACCTCCTCGATTAAAGAAAGAAAATAAACACTACGTATGCGCAGTTTTCCTTTTCATGAATGAAGATTCCTTCAGCTTCAAAAATAAATTATTTTTCGTTGAACGAAGTATACTATCCTATAATGAAATGTTACACTCTTCTGTTCACACACCGTTGAGGAAAAGTGATCCTTCTCCAACGAAAGCTCAAAGAGATTTAAGAGCTTTGTACTATTTAGAAATGAATATGAACGTTAACGTAGGAGGGGGATCGTAAAGGAGTAGGGAAAGCTAGTTTCGGAAAAGCTATTCCAAACCAATTTAAAACAGATTTGGGATTCCCAAGACTCGGCAAGAGGTCGAATTCAAAAAATGGTAAACATCTGGTATTCTTCCAGCGAAAGGTCGATGGTATTCAGGGGCGGCCCCGGGCGAGAAAGTGCTCCAGCGCCCCCGTCCGTAAATTTTTGTTTACATATTTTTAGAAAAACTTGCTCATTTATCCATTGCTCTATAAAATAATTGATAATGAAAGGAAATAGGAATTTCAAGTAGATTTTCGCCTATCCCGCGATGTAAATTTTTTTCCAAAACGTATTCACTTGCAAGTAAAATATACATAGATGATCGGATTAGCGCCCCGGGCAGCCGCCCGGCTCGCCCCTACTTCGGGCCGGCCCTGACGGTACTTTACGAAAGGATTGCCGCCTCCGCTGGAGCAATTAACAGAGAGAGGGGGGTGCCGGTGGTGTAGTGGTTAGGACGCTGGCTGCTACTCGCCCGATGCTTGAAAAAGTCATCGGGTACGAATCCTGCGCGAGTAGGATTTTTCTCAAGGTCACCCGGCCCCCTGTTTGCGTAGTTTGAGGAGACCGCGCAAATTCATCTGTTCCGTCCTTCGGAAGGGACGTTAAGCTGTTGGCCCCTCTGGTGTTCTTCGTAAGAGCAGGCAAATGCCGCCACCGGGTTTCCCTCCTCCCTCCCCGGTTATTCATTGCACTACCTCTGAGATACCCGTTTGCGCTGTAAGAGAGGCGAATTGACTGGGCATTCAAACAAACAAATAGAGTAGCGCCCCCACCTCCTGGGATCTCCTACAGTGAACCCATTTTTGGTCGCCACTTATACATGTTCTAGCGGCCTTGAGTCATTCGACCGCGTATTGCAAGGGATCGGAAAAATTTTCCGTGGAAAATTTCGTGTCATTTTAGTACCTCCAACTTTCCCTTTTCACTCTGACCAAGGAGAAAACATTCCCGACTAAATCTTAGTTTCCCACCCACTCTCCGTCTCAGGCGATTAATATAAACTTCCATTTTGATTAGACGCGGGGCGCTTGCATTCACTTAACGCAAATCTCCAGCGTGCGACAATTATATATTTCCCTCGTCCTCTCTTTATGCCGACGACACGCGTCGCATTTTCGAGTTTTAACTGATCCATCCGAGAGTAAGGTTTTGAATTCTCTTTCTCTCTCGGTTTTTCTTCCTTCTTTTTAGAAAACAAAAACGGCTAACGCAGCTAGATTCTCGCGCTTTCCAATGACCGTGTCTCACGGCTGCTACCCTCATACACGATTCAGTGACTCCGCCTTCCGGTAGATATTCGCAAAATATTATTTTACCCATTTAAGGAAAATCAAATAAATAAATTTTATCGAAACTTCAACCGAGTGTCTTTAATTACGACTTTTACATCAATGCGTATTAACACTAGAACAGGCCGGTGGGATCTCACAAGTCCCACTCCGACTTCAAATGTTTAAAACAAAGGTAATACAAATCCACGATCGTCGATTGATATATGGATTTTCAGTTTAGTCTCAGCCTCGCTCAAGTTCAGAGTCCCAACTTGAACATTTTGTGTGTATCAACATTTTTATTGTGTTGTTTCAACAGAGGTCTACAAACCCCAACGGCCGGGAATAAGGTATATGTTTTGTACAAGTGTTCTTTTATTTTTAATTTTGAAAAAATTACCACAATTTATCATTATTATTTTTAATTCACTTATTCACTGCTCGATTATCTTTTATCTCTTTTATTTTATTTTGTCTACCAGAAACTGTGAAAATGCCAGCATAGGGAGAAGAGGAAGATTTTACCGATTTGTTTTATAGTACTTATTTTGTTTACCTCAATACAATGCTTAAAATGTTTTAAATAAACACACATTAAGTTAATAAAGTTTTAAACTACTTTAAAAATGATTTTAGCATTTAATTGAATAGTAAGTGTGGGGTCAATGAGATCCCACAGGCCAGAAGAGGTACAGACATTTCACCGGCCGGATCTAGGCTTAAATAAATGGATGGCGTAATCGCCTTAAGAAATTAATTTCCAGATCAGTGCGATTTGGATGAATATGGAAGTGATCAGCGCGTCCCCTCTTGAATATTCTCTCGACGCAGAATCCCCACCGCCATCCCTTCTGCACCTCCTCCAACACATTCCTTGCGGTTTTGAAATATTTGATTTTTTCGATGAGATACGCATTTTTTGTTCGAGTCTATCGTTGAGGGGTTTTATGGTAGATTTGGAAATTTTTCTTTTTTATTTCTGAAAAAGCCGGAGAATGATTCTGCCTTGAACGGGAATCTAACCTAGGTCTTCCACTTGCCGAGCGGGTTTTCTAACCACTAAACTACCGAGGCAGACTAATTCCTGTTTCAGAATGGGATACTTCTCGCGCTGGGGTAGGACAAGCCAAACTGTATCAACTTCCCCCAAACGACCTCCTTCTCTATCCGATGCTTGGTTGATACAAATTTGGAATTTTTCAATCTTCTTTGGTTTATACCTGTTCTATAGAAGAACAGATGTACTTTCGTCTGCACCTAATTCTCCATCTTGACTCAGTGGCGTAACTATAGCTTTTGGGCCCCTTGCAAAAAATCTCTCAGGGCCCCACTTAATAATTGAATATTTGTTAGTGTGTTCTGAGTGTAATGGAAATTAATAGAAATAACATAAATATAGAATTTTGATAAACAAAGTATTTATATTTATTATGAATAATTAAATTTATAAATTGTTATAAACAATGGATGCAAGGGTGAGGGCCCCCTTGGTCTTGGGCCCTTACGCGATCGCGTAACTTGCGTACCCATATTTACGCCACTGTCTTGACTTCTAGAATAATTTGTGTCTGCTTAATGGATAAACTTTTTCTAAATAGGGGATAAAAGACACTCCCCGTGTGCACGAGGAGAAAGTCAAGATCGAGAAGGTGAGGCGTGGTCGAGAGGGCGTGTCGGAGCCTCCGTTAGATACCCACGGGGCCGTCCACTTTGCACCACATTCGCGCGCCTTTGGTTCTTAGAGGAGTGGCTTTCCTAATCTCTATCTCGTCCTATCAATAAATTTATTCCGCAGCTCCATCCTCTTCACTCCCCTCTTCTCCGCTCTCTCCTCCCTCCCTCCTCTCTCTCCTCCCTCCCTCCTCTCTCTCTCTCTCTTCCCTCCCTCCTCTCTCCTCCCTCCCTCCTCTCTCTCCTTCCTCCCTCCTCTCTCTCCTCTCTGTCCTCCCTCCCTCCTCTCTCTCTTCCCTCTCTCTCCTCCCTCCCTCCTCTCTCTCCTCCCTCACTCCTCTCTCTCCTCCCTCCCTCCTCTCTCTCCTCCCTCTCTCTCTCGCCTCTTCCCTTCCTCCCTCTGGGCTGGAGGTCCTTTCGAATGCATGACACCCACACGACTCGATTGCTGTCCCAAAAAGGTCTTCCACTTTCGAAGGCCCTTGATCGTATAAACTCTATAGGAGACCCTCGTCGATAAACGGGAAGCGTTATTAAAGTTTTAAAATCCCCCTTTCATAAAGTCGAAGCACGGAGCATATATCATAAGGTATTTTTATTCGCATTTGGATGACTCATGTAACGAGCAAAAGCTTACTTTATAAAATTGCTTCTTTTTTTTCTTGTGTAAGAAGAAACTGTGGCCAGGTGTTATACAGGATATCCACATATTATCTTTACAACTTTAATTTGAAATAGATCAATACAGAGGCAATCTACACATACAGGGTTTGCTCAATTTGTGAGAGAATCTCATAAGGTTAAATTGAGTAAAACGCCGGTACGTATCACCGGTGATACGTTAACCAGAGCGAAGTGAACCATCTAAACGTCAGTAGTGATAAGCGCAGTGCGTGGAGTGGTTTATTACAACAACATCAGATACGCAGCTCCAAAAAAAACTTCCAAACATTGTATCATGGGCTGTCGCCTTTAAGACCATCGATACGGGCTTGGTATGAACAGTTTTAGGACATGGGAAGTCTTATTCATGGGAAAGATGGTCGTATCAGATGAAAATGTGGATCGTGTATGACGAGCGTTTGCCCGCAGTCCGCGAGAATCAGTCAGCTACAAATGTCACAGTCAACAGTGCATAAGGTTTTGCGTAAACGTATACGCCCGCATGCATACAAGTTGCAACTGCTGCTTGCTACCATGCCAGATGACGGGCCATCCCAGGCGAAATGAACAAGTTCCATGCGTTACTGGACAATGACAGCGATTTAAAAAAAAATCATGTTCTCAAAAGAAGCTGCCTTTCATGTCTCATAAACTTTATGAGTTTCTCTCACAGACAGCGCAAACCCTATGTAGATCGTTCCTGTATTTTTGTATTTCAGATAAACTTTGTAAAGATAATTTGTGTACACCATGTGAATTTCTATTTAAAATGAGACTGAAATCATCCATTTATTAAGAAAAAATGACATTGAAGTAATTAGGGCTCTACTCCAATTGAGAATTCCGGCATTTATCCCATAGCTTTATGCTACGCCCGAGCTACGGGGGGCGCCAATGTTTTGGAGGTGCTATGCAACTGAATAAATATTGGATATCAATTTACATCTAGGAACAGGCTAGAATCTTGATGGCATTCCTTTTAATTTTTCATTATCAATAGTTTTACAGAGCGATGAATAGATTAACTTTTACTTTGTAAATATCTCAATAAACATTAACGGATAGGGGCGATGGAGTGCTATCTCGCCATAATTCCTCGGTCCGCCCCAACAGCTATTTACCCAATTGGCCACTATAAATATTTAAAGGGAAGATTTCTCTGTCATTCTTCTAAAAAACCATTGGGTACAATATGTAACAGGATATGTACAAAATATTTAATTCTAACAAGATTATTACATTCTTTAACGTGATGTTAATATGCTAATTCGCGGAAAATAATTTAAAGACCCTTCAAAATGACAAACTTTCCTTGTATTAATTGACTGATTTTCTCTCATTAAAATCGGTAGTCTAGGCCAGGGGTTTTCAAATTTTTTCTGCGGACCATTAAAATGAGCAAATATATGTTGCGGCCCACAAATTATTTTTTCATAAATTACTACAGATAAATTAATAATTAGTGATCCTGCGACACAAAATAGCGTATATTAATGAAATCTTTCATACAAAATGTTCAAAAAGTAATATTTCATGCAAAGAATACAAGTGCGCTGCTTGTAAACAAGAAATGCAGAACTGAATTTACATCTTATAAATGAATCTGCATGTCACTGAACACAATATATTTAAAACGGAAAATGAAATCATCTAAAAAGTGCGCGCCATTTAATACCAGAAAAATGAAATAATTAGTTCCTTTGCCAATGAAACTTGGCACTGACTTTATTTGGAACTCATTAGATATTAATAAAAAACAGTATACTGCTGCCTAATTGCCGCACTATTTACACCAATAAATTACTTTTAAAGGCGAGGCGCAAAACTATACAAGAAATTTTCCTCAATGCCTTGATATTACTAGGAAGATTGAAATGATTGATAATTACTCTACAACCAAATAACCCTTATGGTACTGAATATTTATTTACAAATTATTAATCAATACAATATTTAGGCAATGTTATTCCAAATATAAATTGTAAATTATGCAAGGAAAATATAAATCCTGTTTATCATTTTGCAAAGTATGGTTGGAAATTACATGATGGAGAAAATTATCTGGCAAATATGGAAGAATAAACAGAAAGAATTATCATTGGATTTCAGATGCTGTATATGCGCGCAGATGGTTCTCCGTTCTTGTCATCAAAGGAAACAATTTTACTGACAAATCACTTTAATGTTTTCACACGAGGAAGCAGACTATGATATTAGTTTGAAGAACTCCAAAAAAAGGGATTTTAAAACTTTCACCCTACAGTCGTAACTAAAGAAACTATGAAAGGCAATTCAGGAGATTGGGGTAAAGGAGAAGCACTCAAGATTGGTACTAATGAAAAATGAAGAGACCTCCTAATAACCGTAAAAATAATAAAAAGGAACTGTAAATGCTTCCTTTTTATTATTATTAAGGATATTAGGAGGTTTCTCCATTTTGTATTAGTTGTAATTAACCAAAAGGTTCTGATATAACTTTCTCTTTGAACTAAAGATTAGTTTCTGGAAATATAAGGCAATGTATCCTATGATATAATATGTTCGAGAATAAAACTTCGGAAAATAATTAGAGAGGGAACAGATGGTGCTCCCTTGCTACGCGAGGGTGCTGGAGTAGGACAGTTTTTGAGAAAGACAGAACAATGATATTCCCTAAAAGCGGGAAGAGGTGGGAAATAGTAGGCACTATACGCTATATGGGCAAGGACCTTGCGGCACAATATTTCAACATTTCGCGGCCTCCTACCATTGGGCCGCGGCCCATACGTTGAGAAACCCTGGTAGAGGCGACTTTGCCTAGACCCGCTCCAGTGACTAATCAGCCGCAGAAAACAGTTTTCTGGAATTCCTGGCCTTTATATTCTTGTTGTCCTCAATATACATTCTCTTATACAAATTCTTCTCCGTCGTCATCTACTACACGTAATGTCTATGAAGCCCTCTATCCAACCTCTGAGGCGGCAACGCTAATTTACTTGTTCACATAGAAACCGCAAACGGCGTGCGTGTGGGGGAGGCGTGCTTCTTTCGCCGCTGTTGCCCACCACCGTCACTCTTCCCCTCCCTCGCGCTTAAATCCCGCGATTTACCTTTGACAGACAATGAGCCATCCCTGCCACTTCCCACTAATTTAATTTCTCCCATATCCTCTCTCTCTCTCCCTACTCTCTCCCCCTACTTTTTATCTCACTGCACCCCACTCTCCCTGCTCCCCACTCCCCCCTCTCTGCTCTTCCATCTCTGCTGCCCCATCCCTCCCTGCTCCCCCCTCCCTGCTCCCCCCTCCCTGCTTCCCCTCCCTGCTCCCCCTCACATCACCCCCTCCCTGCCCCCCCTCCCTGCCCCCTCCCTGCCCCCTCCCTGCCCCCTCCCTGCCCCCTCCCTGCCCCCTCCCTGCCCCCTCCCTGCCCCCTCCCTGCCCCCTCCCTGCCCCCTCCCTGCCCCCTCCCTGCCCCCCTCCCGTCTCCCCCTCCCTGCTCCACCCTCCCTGCCCCACCTCCCTGCCCCACCTCCCTGCTCCCCGCTCCCTGCTCCCCGCTCCCTGCTCCCCCCTCCCTGCTCCCCCTCCCTGCTTCCCCTCCCTGCTCCCCCTCACATCACCCCCTTCCTGCCCCCCTCCCTGCCCCCCTCCCTGACCCCCTCCCTGCCCCCCTCCCTGCCCCCCTCCCTGCCCCCCTCCCTGCCCCCTCCCTGCCCCCTCCCTGCCCCCCTCCCTGCCCCCCTCCCTGCCCCCCCTCCCTGCCCCCTCCCGTCTCCCCCTCCCTGCTCCCCCTCCCTGCTCCCCCCTCCCTGCCCCCCACCTCCCTGCTCCCCCCTCCTTGCTCCTCCTCTCTGCTCCTCCTCCCTGCTGCCTCCCTCCCTGCCCCCCCCTCCCTGCCCCCCCTCCCCACTCCCTGCCCCCTCCCTGCCCCCTCCCTGCCCCCTCCCTGCTCCCTCCATCCCTGCTTCCCCCTCCCTGCTCCCCCCTCCCTGCTCCCTCCCTCCCTGCTTCCCCCTCCATGCTCCCACCTCCCTGCTCCCCCCTAACTGCTCCCCACTCCCCCTCTCTGCTCCACCCTCCCTGCTCCCCCTCCCATCTCCCCCTCTCTGCCCCCCCTCCCTGCTCCCTCTCACCCTGATCCCCCTCCCCGCTCCCCCTCCCTCCTCCCCCTCCCTTCTCCATCCTCCCTTCTCTCCCCCTCCCTGCTCCCTCCCTCCCTGCTCCCCCTTCCCTTCTCCCCCTCCCTTCCCCCCTCCCTTCCCTGCTCCCCCCTCCCTGATCTCGCTCTTCCTGCTTTAGGCTTTACCCGTATTCTTAAATAACCAACGCGTGTCAGTTACGCAGTAATATGATGAAATAATGAAATATGCTGACTGCATATTTAATTTTTTGCAAGATCAAATTTTCCGTCAAAACATGTTTCGCGAAGGACGTGAAGATATTTTATCTTAGTCACATTTTCGACTCAATGAAATTAACTGTCTTGTTAAATCATTGTAGACCTATTGCTATTAACATCATTAAGTCATTTAAAGGTATAATTTTCGTGGAAAATTCTTGGATGTGTTACGCAATTCATCACACCAATAGCCAATATTTGCGAAAGCAATAGGATATAAAGTATATCTGTGAATGCATTTTTAATGTGCTCTTAATTTTTCACTATAAATTGTTTTTGGAAAGTAAATTTTTTATATCGTTTCTTTGGTTATGTCGCATTTTCACAGAAAAGATTCCCCGAGAAGAGGAAAATCGTAAAACAACTGAATTGCAGAAATGCGATTATACAAAAGAGTCGACTCCACTTGCTTAAGCAAGCACCGCGTTCTATTTGAAGCACTCCCTTCCATGAAATAATGCTCTCGCAATATTTTAAGTACGTATTAAATCAAGATCGATTAAGTAAATCCAATTTATTCGAAAGGATGATTTCGTCTCGACTGTTTAAGACTCAGCACCAGACACATTACTTTGGGTGCTCTTCAAAGTGCGCGTATCTATATTTACCAAGCGATAGCAAGTGGCGGGAGAGAGGAAGTTGGGAGGAAAGAGGGAGAGATGATGGACTGAGGAAGAAAGGGGAGGGGGAGAGGATCAGAAGGAAAAGGGAAGATAGTGGGGGGGAAGGAGGAGGTTCAAAGGGAGAGGGGGCTCTGTTGCAAAAGCATCGCGCCCTTATCTAAAAATACGTAAAGACGGAATTGAAATATTTTTTGGTATGAAATACCTGAAGCTCTACATTTGGTGGCGTGTTCTGCGAGTTCAAAAGATACGAGTAGTATGTACACATACATTTACGCAAGAGAACCATTTCATTTTTTATGTATTCCAAAATTTTATTAGTATCGCAGGCCGTAAACTTTACCTTGGGCGTAAAGGGAAGCATGAATTCTTAAGAGACGAGGGTCGGAGAGAAAGGGACTGAATGGGCGGGAGAAGAGAAGGGGTTTAAGAGGTGGGGGGAGGGGGTTGGAGGAGTAGGAGAGGGGAGGGGTTGGAGGGGCGGGAGAGGGGAAGCGAGGTATATAGGGGAAGAATGGAAAGGAAACTTTAAGGGGGGGGGGTGCCGGTGGTGTAGTGGTTACGACGCTGGCTGCTACTCGAATCCTGCGCGAGTAGGATTTTTCTCAAGGTCACCCGGCCCCCTGTTTGCGTAGTTTGAGGAGACCGCGCAAATTCAGCTGTTCCGTCCTTCGGAAGGGACGTTAAGCTGTTGGCCCCTCTGGTGTTCTTCGTAAGAGCAGGCAAATGCCGGCACCGGGTTTCCCTTCCCCGGTTATTCATTGCACTACCTTTGAGATACCCATTTGTGCAGTAAGAGAGGCGAATTGGCTGGGCACTCAAACAAACAAACGAACAAACTTTAAGGACGATTCTATTCATTGGCAGCCGCTATCCACGAAAATGGAAGGAGATGATCATCTCATTAGAAATTTAGATCTCCAGAAGGTGTAAGAGCCACCAAATATATGGGATTATTTTATTTAGGAACTTAGGCTTATGTGCAAAAATCATGAATTATAAACATGAAATGGTTAGCAAGAGAATTTACGTTTAAGATGTGACCTAGGTGAACGTTTTACTGCCTTGAATTCACGCGGATTAAATAAAGCTCGAATCTTACTAACATTTTAAAAGAATACTTCTGATGGGAATTTTTGCAATCTCGCTACGAAAAATAGAAAAAGAAGTTTTCTTTCTTTTTTTAAGTTCGTTTTCTATATTATTCTACGTCTATAAGTTTCAGGAAAGTAATATCGTGCTCGCTGAACTCAAAATAAAAAATTATTCTTCAACAACAGGAATAAAAATCTTGGGAAATTCACACATGCACTTCAGTTACAAATAATACGACATCAACGACGAATCATTGATGACGGCTGCTTCGCGATCAAAATTCGCGTATGATTATTCCAGCCATGTCATGGCTATTTACAGAGTTAAATAGAGCGCGTCCATGCTCAATTTTAGTCTAGGTCAAAGAAATAAAAATCACAACAGCAAAAATATCACAAAAATACATCAAATCATTAAAGATTAATTCAATTTAATTAATTCCTTCATTTTTTTCTTTAAATAACGCTTTTCGCATGAAAACGCATCAAATATTTACGGAAAATGTCATTTAAAAAAACGATTTTATAATGTGCAATATTGCAATGAAAGTTAAGTTGCAGATATAACCCACTGCATGGTAGAAATGTATTTATTAAAACTTTTAGTTTCTCGAAACACACAAGTAAAATTAGAACGCTAGAGCGACGCGTCCATCTGTAAACCAACATTTCTGAGATCTAAATAATATTATCATAACTGATGATTTGCAAAAAACGCCACACACACGCCATCTCGCTATCCATGGATTGGAGAAAGATTATGCAGATGTCGATATAATACTTTTGTAGCTGATAAGTTTAATGAAATACAGGACATTGCAAAGCTGCAGAGATACATAAATTATGATATAAATGTATGGTATCAATTAATTTGATGGATCTACAAGAAATATTGCGAGATTCGAAAACAATTACAACGTCGCACTCTCCTGAAGTACGGTGGCATAGAAAATTACAATGTCGGCGAGCTAAGAATTGAAAGGGTTCAACATAATTTGCAGAGAATAATGAGTTTTAAAAATTAGTGAAGCAAGATCCAATTCATTTTTGTTGTAATGCTTCTTGGCTGTCGGGATCCGGACTGGGGGCTCCGGTTCGCTATTAGTATGCTACGACACCGTAGTGATGTTGGCCATTTCATCCATTTCAATTACACATTAAGAGAGGCCGAAGAGGTTTCATTTGACAAAACTGTATTGATTCAAGAAAACGTTTTGTTCGTTCTCTTTCTCGCTTGCGATCCACAGAACTCACGCGCATTGTTGTGGAATTTTGACGTAGGAACAAAAGAAGGATTCGGGATAATCCGAACGGAGTCTATTATAGTCATTCTCCACAAGATGAAGTTTAATAAAAGGGCTATGGCATACCAGGATGGTGAAATCACAAATGAGGCGCTAGAGAAAGAGCAGAGGATAGAAGGATCGGCGTCGTCATGCATAGTACCAAGCCACGCCACTTTCTATTCGGTGCAAAAATATTAGGTTGCATTTTTGAATCCGTTAATTGATTTTTTTAAACCTTCGACTTGAAAAAACTGCTCTATAACAATCACCGAAGCATCATGTCGTCCACAATTTCGAGTTAAAACGGAAAACTATGTACGTGTAGTTATCGTCATCTAGCCTAGCCGTATCTCGGTGAGCCATTTTGACACAAATTAATAGATTGAGATATCAAAATATCAATTTCAATATCTGAACAAATAGCCTTAGCTTTAGATCTAGTTTTCTAAAAGTGCCAAACAGCGAGTTTGCTTCATCTGACGATGAGAATTCCAAGACCATTCGAATCACGACATTTTTGCCCCATCCTCCTCCCCCGGCCCCCTCCCCCGGCCCCCACTCCAGGCCCCCTCCCCCAGTCCCCTCTCCAGGCCCTCTCTCCAGGACCCCTCTCCAGGCCCCCTCTCCACTCAATTTCATGGTTCTGCAAGGGACTGACATATCCTCCTCGTAACTAGGAGACGACGGCTGTTACCGGAAGTGCTTTACGAACCAATTGTATGGATCGGACGAATTGTGCGATCGAGGAAGAAAGTCGTCTTTTATCGAGATCTCATCGCGTGCGCCGTATCTTGATATAATACATTTCGAGTGACACATTCGATCGAATTCGGAGGTGGAGACCCCCCTGGAGGATGATAGAGGTGTAGGGAGAGAGGGGTGGAGGTTTAGAGAGGTGGAGGTTGAGAGAGGTGGAGGTTGAGAGAGGTGTAGGGAGAGAGGGGTGGAGGATGAGAGAGGTGGAGGTTGAGAGAAGTGGAGGGAGAGAGGGGTGGAGAGAGGGGTGGAGAGAGAGGTGGAGGGAGGGAGGGGGAGAGAGAAGGAGAAGGTGGAGGTTGAGAGAGGTGTAGGGAGAGAGGGGTGGAGGTTGAGAGAAGTGGAGGGAAAGGGGGGTGAAGGTTGAGAGAGGTGGAGAGGGAGGTGGAGGGAGAAAGGGGTGGAGGGAGAGATGGGTAGAGAGAGAGGAGAAGGTGGAGGTTGAGAGAGGTGGAGAGGGAGGTGGAGGGAGAAAGGGGTGGAGGGAGAGATGCGTAGAGAGAGAGGAGAAGGTGGAGGTTGAGAGAGGTGGAGAGGGAGGTGGAGGGAGAAAGGGGTGGAGGGAGAGATGTGTAGAGAGAGAGGAGAAGGTGGAGGTTGAGAGAAGTTTAGGGAGAGAGGGGTGGAGGTTGAGAGAGGTGGAGGTTGAGAGAAATGGAGGGAGAGAGGGGTGGAGTTTGAGAGAGGTGGTGGGAGAGAGGGGTGGATATAGAGGGAGGTGGAGAGAAAGGGGTGGTGGAGGGAGAGGGGAGAGGGAGGAGGGAGTGGCAGCGGAAGTATCTGGTATTTAGTGGAAAATAGAGGGTGAGGCGTATGAGAAGGTATTCTCTTCGAGCTCGCTTCCCGTCAAAAGACGTGCTTCGCGTGATGAAAGGCAGTTCTCGCAATCCTCGATCGAACTCGCAGGAAGTGACTCCAGCTGAGGAAACGCGTTTCTTTTAATTAATTGACGTGCATGAAATGAATCAAATCAACTTTGTATATATATATATATATATATATATATATATATATATATATATATATATATATATATATATATATATATATAAATTTAAGGAAAAGAAAAGGTAGTGATGAGGGTGGCAACAAGGTGTTGAAGGAAGCTCAGCGGACACTTACAAAGTTGAGGACTAAGTTGGCAGGCTGCTGGGGGCGTCGAAGAGACAGAAAACACGCAAAAAACACGAAAGATATATTGTTTATTGTTTACTAAATGAGTTGCAATTTGGCTACATGCCAGGTGGCAACATTACATGACTCATTGTCAATAAATTTCACATCACCTAACTTACTGCGTGATCAAGGTCACTTGTCCAAAATTTAACTGAATAAAATTATTAATTTTATAAAAATAATACAATTTTGGCTAAAATACTTATAATACATTTACTTTCCCCTTGGCTTTAATCGAAGCCGAAGTTTTCGAGGTTCATGGTAGGCCTTCACGGTTACCGTAGCGGTCCCGGGGCCCACGAAGTCCCCACCGTACTTCTCCCTACCAAGCATTCACTCTACTTCCTCCGGCTCACTCGTCATCCTCTAAAAAGAAGAAAACCTATACATTTTGACCTAAATTGCTTAAGCGATTTAGGAAAGGGCTTAAAGATTTCTTCCGGTAGCTCATTCCATTCACAGATTCCTCTATTTAGAAAAAAGTTCTTGGCGACGTTTGTCTTCTGCGGCCTGTATTTAATTTTATATTTGTGGTCGTTTTTTCCTATGTAGTGAGGTTTCTCGATCCCAGATGATAAATTTTCCCATGCCCCTTTATTATTTAATATTTTAAAAATCCCACATAGCCTGTTGAGTTTCCTTCTATTTTCCAATGATTCCCAACCTAACACTCTTATCATTTCCGTTACACTTTCAGTCTTCTTATGCTTCCCCATCACGTATCTGGCAGCCTTTCTTTGGACTTTTTCTAACTTATTTATTTGCCCCACTTCATACGGATCCCATACATTCGTAGAGTATTCCAAAATTGGTCTAATAATGGCTTTATACGCTAACTTCTTGGTGGCTGTACCGCTCCCCTTGAGGTTCCTCATCACCCAATGTAGGGATTTATATGCCTTTCCTACCACATGGTCAATATGCTGACCCCACCCAAAATTTACTGAAATGATTATTCCTAAGTATTTACAGTAGTCACTTTTAGGTACGTAGTCACCCATTAGCTGATATTGCCTAAATTCCTTAACTCTTCTTTTGGTAAAAGTTATAAGCTTACTTTTCTCAACATTTATGTCCATTTTATTAATTGCTATCCAGGTATCCACCTTCACTAAGTCCTCTTGTAAGTTGATCCTATCATTCTGACTTCTTATTTTCCTATATATTATGCAGTCATCAGCAAAAAGACGTATTTCTGAAGTTACTTCCTCATGAAGATCATTGATATACATGAGGAACAATAGGGGGCCTAAGACACTCCCCTGGGGGACCCCGGATGTGACAGGTACTTCTTTTGAGTATGCTTGTCCTACTCTGACCCTTTGTGAACTCCCGGTGAGAAATTCTTTTATCCAGCTTATAACCCTTTTGTCAATATTTAGCTTCTTAACTTTCTCGTGTAAACGGTCGTGTGGTACATTATCGAATGCTTTTTTGAAGTCTATAACTATTGCATCAGTCTCCTCCCCATTGTCTAAGGTGTCAGCAATATCTTGACAGAGTCCTAGAAGCTGAGTCTCACACGAATATCCTTTTCGAAATCCATGTTGGTTCCTATAGAGCCAGTTACTTTTATCCCAAAATTTTCGAATATATTTCGCAATTATTTTTTCCAACAACTTGCACACGACCGACGTTAAGCTTACTGGTCTATAGTTTTCAACCTTAGTTTTCTTCCCTCCCTTGTATACAGGAATAACATTTGCTTTTTTCCAATCAGATGGTAAGTCATGGTTATTTAGGGTTATGTATAACAATGTCCTTATGTATGGAACTATTGCTTCCGCACCCAACTTCAGTGCATCAATCGAAATATTATCAGGCCCCATCGACTTATTTTTTGGTTGCTCACTAATGACTTTCAGTATTTCACCATCTTTTACTTTTATATAGTCCATTTTGTTTGCGTCTTCCTCAAATTTCTTTGACGGCGAATCCCTTCTATTGATTGAGGCATCCACTCTTCTACTTGTACCATCACTTCCCTTAAAAACACTAGCGCACCAGTTATTCAGTTCGTTCGCTTTGCCCACGTTGTCCGGTATCACAATACCCTCGTTGGATTAAATGGCTACTATATCCTCGCGATTATCCTTTTTCCTTTTAATATATTTGAAGAATTTGTTTGTATTCTTCTTGTCTAATATGTTCAGTAAATAATTATCCCTGGCTTTCGCTTTTTCTCTATTTAAATTACTAAATAGTATTTTATATTTTTCCAGGTACTCAGGTCCTAAGTGTTTCTCTTTATGCGCAATTCTAACTATTCTCTTCAGCCTCCGTATGTTTAAATTATAGTATTCGGGGTCGCTATTATTTTTAAGCATTTTTTGTGGAACATACTTTACTAGCCCTTCATAAATGATGTCCTTGAATGCATTCCATATATCATTAATACTTCCCCCTTCACCTGCCCACATAGGGAAATGGTCCCTTAAGTGGTTTCTAAAACCTTCACTATTTCCTCTTCTATAATTCCAAATAAAATTTTTGCTCGATTTAGTTGCTTTGGTCGTGAGCCATTCTAATTCTATAAGCACTGCCGCATGGTCACTTAAACCTGGCATGATCTCCGGGCATATGTTTTGTAAATACGGCCTTAAAAGAAAGACATCAAGAATATTTCCTTTCCTTGTTGGTTTGTTTACCAACTGCGAGAACGCCTCCTCTTGAGTTAGACGATTAGCAATGCTTTGAGCCCTCCCATCCCCCACTGCGTCCCTATCCCACCGAACGTTCGGGAGGTTTAGGTCCCCCGCTATTAGGGTATAACTACCTGGTCTTTCTGAGCATTTATCTGCCAGAACCTCAAGCGTAAACATGCCATCATTTGTACTCCTTCCAAGACTTTCGGGATTCTACCGCGTGTTGTTTCTTCTAGTGACGACTGTTTCGCCTCCATTCCAGGTGGCATCTTCAGGTCTGATCGTTCGCAGAAATACGGCCGTTATTTATACCCACGTCGGTCGGGCGAGGTGTGTTCATCTACATCTACATCTACATTATACCCTGCAAGTCACCTTTTCGGTGGATGGCAGGGGGTGCAGTGCACCAAGGGTCCATAGTTTTCCTACGTTATCTTTTCCTATTATGGTCTCTTATCGTCCTAGGGAAAAACGATCCTCTATATCGCTCCGTTCTGCAGTCAATCTCGCGAATCTTATCCTCACTGTCCTGCCTTCCGAAATACGTCGGGCTTCTGATAAGTCCTACTACCTCATTCGCTAGTCCCTCCGACATAAATTTTTCCAGTAGTTTAATTCTAGCCTGCAGCCTACGTTCCTCTAACGATGTCCATTTCAGATTTTCTATTAATGATGTTACGCTTTGTTTACTATCGTAATTCCTCTTTACAAATCTAGCTGCCCTGCGCTGAACCTTTTCTATCTCGTTAGTGAGTCCCTTTTCGTAAGGATCCCACACAGCTGAAGCATATTCGACCTGCGGTCGAACCAAGGATAAATAGCATAATTCTTTCACTTTTTCGGAGCTATTTCGAACTATTCTCCCTATAAAGGCCAGCTTTTTGTTAGCGGCACCTATCAATCGGCGAATGTGGGTGTCCCACGAGAGATCACGATTGATCGTGACTCCGAGGTATTTAATCGAGTCTGAAACTGGAATCTCTACTCCGTCCAACGAATAATTATTATTCAACGAGATACTCTTGGTTCTCCAGATGTTGATGACGCAGCTTTTCTTTTGGTTTATCTCTAACTGCCATTCCTTACACCATGCAGAAATAGCTTCTAGGTCATTTTGGAGATACTGGTGGTCTTCCGGATTGCTTATTTCTCTATAGATGACGGTGTCGTCCGCGAAAAGCCTAATTTTACTTCTGACTACTGAGCTGATATCGTTTATATAAATTAGAAATAATAACGGACCAATTACACTACCCTGTGGAACGCCAGAGACAACCTCCACTAAGTTCGAAGATTTCCCATCTATAACAACCATCTGCTTCCTATGATTTAAAAATTCACGGATCCAACTAACGATTTTAGAATTTACGCCTAAGGTTTCTAATTTCGTTATTAACTTCCTGTGAGGTACCTTATCAAAGGCTTTCCTAAAATCTAAGAAGATGGCATCGACCTGCGTATTCTTTTCTCCGCTTCTCAGTAAACAATTAACAAAAAGACCGAGCTGAGTATCACATGACCTACCTTTCCTGAAGCCGTGTTGACAATCATCTAACAATAAATTACTATCAAGAAATCGCATTATGTTGCTAACGAGTATATGTTCGAGAATCTTACACGATATCGAAGTTAAAGAAATCGGCCTGTAATTTTCTGGGTTCTCCTTGTCTCCGCCCTTATGAATTGGGGTAACGTGCGCTAACCTCCAGTCGCTAGGGACCTCTGCGCGAGAAATGGATTTCTCGAAGATTATCCGAAGAAAAGGTGCTATTTCATCTGCTAATTCTTTTAAAACGCGAGCAGGAATTTCTTCGGGGCCAGTGGCTTTGTTATGTCTGATGGAACTTAATTGCTTTGCTATTCCTACCTCAGAAAATACTATATCGTCCATCAGGTCCCACCTTATTGCGGGTGCATAATGTACGCAATGGTCGCTGACGGCTGTGAATGCTTTTACAAAATGACCGTTTAACAGGTTGGCTTTCTCTACGCTATCATGAATAACGTCACCCGAGTCATTACGCAGGGAAGGTATTGTAGGGCCTCTACCTTGGACCTCTCTCACATAGGACCAAAACGCTTTAGGGTCCTCCTTCAAATAATTATTTAATACCTTATTCCGGAAGTTAGTAAAAGCCTCGCGCATAGTAGTTCTCGCTTTAGCGCGGGATTCCTTATACGTCTTAACATTAGTTGCTCTATATTCATCGGATGATGTAGACGGCATATTTTTTATTTTCGCGTGGCATATTCTCTGACGCCTAAGCGCACTCCTAACTTGCTTATTGTACCAACGTGGCTCTTTATTGTCGACCTTCGATTTAATTGGAATGTACTTATCGATACTCTCTAGCATTATATCCTTGAATAGTTTCCATGACGACTCAGCACCTGATCGTTCGGTCATATCACGGAAGCCAGGTAGTATTTCTCGTAGGCGCGACCTGAAGCTTGAAAAGTTTGCCCTAGCAAATATATAAAACTTTCTTTGAGGCTTGGGGTGCCTCTCGATTTTCAACTTACACTCTGCATATACGGCCTGATGATCACTTATCCCATCTTCAATGGTGACTTTGTTGTTGTGTTGTGATTGGCTGTTCCATTGTGGGCTTCCATTGGCTGCTGGAACACCCTCTTCCATGTGTTAGAGAGAATGTATCCATCCTCTCTATTGAAGTTACTCTACCATCAATCCGGTACTATCCCTGTACTTTCCCACATAAGGAATATATCAATCCAGTTCTTCAGTAAAGGAGAGAGTCACAGGGACGAAATAGTCAGAGAACTATCCATGGCAACCGCCAACTCCTGGGATAAACACAAACGGCCAAGGTCCTCCACAGGGGAGGAATCAGATCTTCCTCTTCCAAAACGGAAAAGGAGAGAATAGGGGCAAAGGCTGCCCAGAACCTGACACCCCCAAGTAGGGAAAATCCGACAAGGAAAAAGCCCTGACAAGAGACATACGAGGAACGATCAGACCTGAAGATGCCACCTGGAATGGAGGCGAAACAGTCGTCACTAGAAGAAACAACATGCGGTAGAATCCCGAAAGTCTTGGAAGGAGTACGAAAACACCGCGGAAGCCTTCGTATTAATGACATCATTTGGTTTTAAGCATTTCGCAGTCGTCCCTTACCCATTCTAGCGTGCTTAATAGCTCTCCATTAACACAAATAAAGACCCCACCTCCTCTTTCATCTCTATCCCTCCTATACACAACAAATCCCTCCGGAAATATTTCACTAGAATAAATGTCCTTACTTAACCAAGGTTCCGTGCCTATGACTGTGTCCGGTCTACAAACCTCAATTAAAGACTGAAATTCGACCCGCTTGTTTCTTATGCTACGGCAGTTAAGCTGAAGGATCTTTAAGCCCTTTCCTTCGTACTCTTGAGCTTCCACAGAAACACCTCTAAATCCCCGTCCTAGTTTTCCTGTTGGTTGCAAAATTTCACAACACTGTGTATAAGTCTACCGAACTTGAAGGAACCTCTTCTGTTCAAATGCAGTCCATCACGGCCCAAGTCCCCTTCACCAATCCAGCAATTAGGATCAGCAAAAAGCAGACCCTGTTTACTGCACACCCAGTCTATCCCTTCATTTATATAGTCTATTCTCCCATTATCCATATCACGTCTTCTAATTATTCCACTAATCACAATCTTGGCACCCGTGAATTTCCGTTTGGCCGCAGTACACAGATCCCAAATCAACCCCACAACATGATCATCTGATTTTGCCATCCTGATATCATTTGTCCCCACGTGAATCACCACCACACGCTCCTCACCTCCCTTGCCGTGGTTCTCGATTTTCCTTCGTAGCTGCTCCGTCTTTATCTCTGGAAAACACTCCACCAACGCTCCTCCTTTGGTGCATTCGGCCCCGGCGAAACGTTACATCGAATCTCCCAATACAAGCACCTTAGGTTTTACGATGGCTTTCCCCGATCTCTCTATCTTCTCAACTTCAGTCCTATTTTTTCTCTTGGACCTCATCCCTGAGTTTTTCTGCTCCCGTTTCCTTCCTCTTAATTTCCTCTCTCAGTTTCTCATTTTCCGCCATTAACTTCTTAATATTATTCCTGGCGGATTTTAATTTCGTCGTCAGCCTCTCTATAGTTTTCTCCTTTTCTTTCATTAACTTCTGGCTCCGTAATAACCCGCAATCGCCACAATTCCACTCCTCCTTCAGGCATTCTTCCAACTTACTTTTTGAACAATTAAAATGATACCAATACCCACACATACTACACTGCACACCATTTCTTAACTTCTTCCTACATGCAGTACACTTCAACACAACCACACTACCGTCAACCCCCATTATGGCCTTGAAAACTTTCACTTTACGGAGCGTTCAGCAGGCACGTCCGTTCACTACGACGGTTCAACACTATATATATATATATATATATATATAAACAGCTTACGGAAAAGGAAAGGTAAAATGGATATATTGATGTCAACAAGGTGTTGGGATGAGGAAGCCCAGTGAACACTCACCAATCAGACGACTTCAGGTTGGCGAGGCCCCGGGGATGTCGAAGCGACACACGTAAAAGAACACTAAAACACAGAAACATCACAAAGGTAGAAGCTTTCGGAATCATTCCTTCATCAGCTACAGAGAGTGTGATGTTTCTGTGTTTTAGTGTTCTTTTACGTGTGTCGCTTCGACATCCCCGGGGCCTCGCCAACCTGAAGTCGTCTGATTGGTGAGTGTTCACTGGGTTTCCTCATCCCAACACCTTGTTGACATCTATATATATATATATATATATATATATATATATATATATATATATATATATATATATGTGTGTGTGTGTGTGTGTGTGTGTGTGTATGTATATATATATATAAATGAATAAATTTTGGAGCCCTATGGTTAAATTACAATAAAAATGGGGAACCTCCTTATTACCACCAAAATAACAATAAAAAAAGAAGTACACAAATACACGCCGGTTTAGAGAAACCGAGCACACATTCCGTTCATAATGCTCAAATTATTGCACAGAAGTAGTTAATGGTGGTGCAGTGGTGTAGTGGTTAGGACGCTGGCTGCTGCTCGAAAGAGCAGCGGGCACGAATCCTGCGAAAGCAGAATTTTTCTCAAGGTCGCCCAGCTCCCTGTTTGTGTGGTTTGAGGAGACCACGCAAAGTCAGCGTTCCGTCCTTCGGAAGGGACGTTAAGCTATTGGCCCCCTTGGTGCTCTTCGTTAAGAGTATCCTAATGCCGGCACCGGGTTTCCCTCTTCCCTTGTCTGAATGTGTTTGGTGTCGAAGGCTATAACAATTCAAGAGGTGGATTATAATATATGATTATAGCGAAAAACACCCACAAAGTAGTTTTGGACCAATCCTTTATATATATATATATATATATATATATATATATATATATATATATATATAGGTGGCTAAATATTTAGACACTAAATGTTCAGTACGCGTGGCGTTTCGTAAACCAGATGACGACCAACCTTCGACTTCTGTGCTCCAAAGGAAAATGAAAGACGACGAACGAGGCCTAGAACAAGGAATAAGGTTCCACTAGAGCGACAAAATTCACCTTCGCGTATAAGAAACGGACAACTATATAGTCGCTTTTAAAAAACTATTATTTATTTTTTAATTGATAGATATAAAGAAATAAAGATAAAATTTTATACCATGTACTTTCATTTGTATAACCCTTCCTCATGCGATAAAATGCATTTCCGAAGCAAAACGAGCAATTTTTGTTCGGAAAAAAATATAATCAAGACGTCTCTAACAATGGAGAATCCATTTTACCATGGGGCTCCAAAATTTAATTTTTGAACTACGACTTTCCGGTCTCTGGAGCACAATTATTTTTTTAAATCTTCATTCCAACATTAAAAACGTTGGCGCAGATATCAATTTCCTTAAAGACTGTAAAGGACTAAATCTTTCCTAGTTTCATGCACCTTAATGCTTCTTCCTCCAATTCAAATAGTAAGAATCTCATAATTTTTGCTAAACAAAAATGACTTCTTCTTGAATTGAAATCTACTTACACCCATAGAAAGAAGCTTGAATTGGAGGTTTTCCAATTACATACATTTAAAACTCACCCAAAACCATTCTTCGTTTGAGTACGTCCTTTGGGACGATTTCGAAAGAAAAATTGTAACTGTGACATAAAACAAATACGAACTTAAAATCTTTAAACACAAAATGAAATTGATGTTAAGTGATAAAATCTTTTGGTGCCCACAAGAAACACTTTGACGACATTGATATTGTCCATGACCACTCACAAGAGACATTCACATAACAAGAACTCAATCGCTTTAATAAGGACTTAACTTTTGTATCCCTCACAAAGAACCACCTCTAGTCAGGGGCGGATCCAGAACCTTCCCAAGGAGGGGGCGATCGCCCCAATTACCCCTCCCCCGTCTTGATTCCTCCTCTGCCGACAACCATACATTTTAAAAATCCCTACCCCCATCAAAATCTCTCTTTCCCTTGTCATACAGACTTAATCTTCGGTGTAGAAACATTGAATGTTGCGCAGAATGAATTTAGGAATGCACCTAGTGGAGGGCAATGGGGTCCTCCAAGGGGAGGGCAATGGGGTCCTCCAAGGGGAGGGCGATCGCCCCTCCCTTGGATCCGCCACTGCCTCTAGTTGATATCATCATTAGAGGTATTGAATCTTCCATTAGAAACCTGAAGGATACTACCGAAGATCACATGAAGACTGCTTGCAAAATACAACTGGAACACAATTTTAAAAATAGCACTATAAATGACCTTCCCAGTCCCGATTACAAACTCATCAAAAATTTAAACTTAAAATTATGCATAATATAATATTTTGAACTGATTTATCCAAATGGATTAAAGTTAATAAATCCCAAGTTCGCCCCTCTCTCAAGACAAAATATCGTTTAAACGCTATCAGAAACTACCAATGAGTTACTTTGATACATATTACAATATTTTTAGCATCAAACTGTTTTTATAAGATTCTCTCCCTTTTCACAGAGAATATTCAGCTGTTATGGGTCGCCTTAAAAGTCAGCAAACAAAAAATAATAAATACCCATGCGCCCGTATATTTTGACTAAATAACTGTTTGTGCGTTGAAGCTTTAATAACACTTACATTAACAATAATCACGTTAAATGTCCAATTACTTTCAATTCCTCGATAGGAAATACGATTCAAGTGTGAGGATTTCCTACGATTTCCCCATGCAATTGGCTTGTTTATCCCAAAAAGTATTTATAGTTGGCAAAACTTAAGTGTTTAACGTATCCCATAGGATGTTCGGAAGGTTTATTGTGTACACAATGCGCAGAAAACACTGATTTTCTGATTCAGCAATGGCAGAATCCGGGTTATGTTTCGCGGGAATTCTTTTGTAAAAAGAGAGCGTATTGCACGAGCATTGGCGGTATTCTTACTTCAACGCCCGAAAATGCGAATGGGAAAGTTTCTTGCGGTATCAAACCAAGCTGATGAATTGACACCTTTGGTATTTATTCTAATTTTTATCTGAAAATATGAAATAGTACAAAAGTTAATAGGTTTTATATAAGGCGACTACCTCTTACGCTGCGGATATGGCCGTATTGCGATAGGTTTAAAACCTCAGCACGCAACGTGTTAAGTTTCGCGATAAATTCGGAACTCACTTTCATCAGGACTTATGATAGCATCTTTTGGCAGCAACACGCCTTGGAATATTAAATTCAGAGTAATCATGAAAGAATCGAAAGATATATTGCTGTATCAACTTTATGGGAGGTAAAGATTAAAAAAAGGAACGTATTTTAAGATGGTGAACATGTTTCATCGATTGTCTTTTTCGATAAGCGATTTTCGAATCGATCCTCGTTTCCTGGAAATACTAAATTTAATAGTTGATAGTTGAAAGCAAAAATATGGACAACGAATGCATTTAAAAAATTAGTGTTAACAAAAGGCAAAGCGGCGAAAGCTAGTGCGTGAGCAGCAGAGAGGTCAATGGTGAGAAAAGGTATGATAGGGAGAGAAAGACTGAGAGAAAGAGGTAGAGAATGGACGCGAGAGAAAGTTTTGGCTCATGTTAACTTGTTGGCACCACATCCAAAACTGACCGCTGTACAGACTTCACAACCGTCATTAACTTGGATTAGAATTGCGGAACTCGAGGGTTCGAGCCGAAACCGAGCTCGCATACATGCCCCCTTGCAGCAGAGGGTCTCTAGCCGACCAATTCATTTGCAATAAAAGTTAAACTTTTTTATGTTTTTAAATTAGTGAGAAAGTAGCTCAAGCGTCGAAACCGGATAAATGCGCTGATTAAGAGCGTCTTTTAAACGTAATTATACGATAAATAATAAGATATTTAAGCTCACATATAATCTTGGCGCCCAGGAATATCAAACTTTAAAGAGTTTCTGCGTCGGGATTATATTGAAAACAGTATATGACTAGCCGTAGTAACAATTCTGGCCCATTCTGTTAATATATTTGGCCACCAAGTTTGTGCTGCAACCAACCCAACCAAACCAACCAACCAAACCAACCAACCAACGCAACCTCCATATAATTCACATATTTTTCATGTTTTCAATACAATCCCGTCGCAGAAACTTTTTAAAGCTCGGTTTTGGCTGGAACCCTCGAGTTCCGCAGTCCTAATCCGAGTTAATGACAGGTGTGAGGTCTGTACAGCGGTCCGTTTCGGATGAGATCCCAGCTAGTTAACACGAACCGAAGTTTTTATGCACCTCAGACTAAGCTCAGGCGCGCCAACTGCCAATGCAAATTACCACAGGCTGACAGAATATTGATGCCAGCGAATTATAAATGTAATATGGTTGAAAAATAATGTGATAGATGTGAAATTTTCCTTGGAAAATAAGCAAGACGCATTTTATTCAGTTCATGTCGAATGCTATTTCGCCCAACTTACCTGCTCTTTTGGACATTTTTTATAGAATTCGATCGGATACAAAAGTGGTCATTGCAAACAATATGACCACCACAAATGTGTTTTTTTATACGACTTCTAGTAAAATAATCTGAAATGTTTTATTATATTATTGTGTCATTTCCTTCATAGTATTCCTTAAACGTTTTAATTGAAGCAGCGGGATAGTTTTAGATCAGTCATTTATGCAATCGGCTAAATGTTCTCAAATTATTATTTTTGTTGTGCTTTTAATTGAGCTTTCCGCCAAGAGAAGACCTGTTCTTTGACCATAAGAAACTGGAATTTGTTATAATATTAAATATTTTTCTTTATTATGAAATTGCTGATTCCGCCTTAGTGTAATTCGCGGATACCAGATACAAAAACCCACACAAAAACTAATAAATAAAATAAAAAAGTGGAAAATTAAAAGGAAATTATTTCGTCGTCAATGAAATTCTAGCGTTGATAATGGAAATGAGTAACAGGCAAAAATGGAGACTGTGAGAAAGAGAGAGAGAGATTCGCGATTAGTGTATTACTAGCAGCCCGTTGCAGCTACGCTGGCAATTAATTTGTATTAATCTTACCACTATATTCCAGTGGTACCCGCGCAAAATTTTCAGTCAGAAGCCTGTGCGTTAAAAAATTACCTTAGAGAGGAAAATAATTATACATAATCTACGCCTTGGCATTTTTTAATTTTCTGTGATTTTACAGCAATGTATTAGAGTAATGCCGTCGTCACATTGTAACAATTACTCAATATTAGTCTCATATCACGATGTATTCAAAGGGGAAAAATTTTAAAATCTGCCGTGCCTTAGTTCCAATGATTATCGTTGCACACTTTGTTATAGAGGAACTCACAAACAATCGCGTTCTTTCGAGTGTGTTCAAAAGGAAAAAATTTAAAATTCTACCTTACCTTATTTCCAATGATTATCACTACACACTTCATTAAATGTGAACTCACAAACAATCACTGCTATCAACTTACTACAGGGCCTACTATGAATACTAATTACGAATATCTGTTATTGTTGGAGATAAAATATCTGCATTGTTGTATTTCTTCAGCTCTCCATAAGTATGGAAAATAATGATGTTACTAATTCTTTAAAATTGTTTTATGCAATGTTTTTAATATATAATTAATTCAACCATTTATTTAATTTTTGGCTTAGTTAGCTTTGGAATCCCGGGTACACCGTCGACGATGCGATTTTCCGTCTTCTTTTGTTTTACCAGCAAGCAATATGTGGCAATATGGGCGCGACGCATCCAATTTCCAATACGCAGCAACATCGTACTCTGTCCCACCGGGTTGGGTAGGTTGGTTAAGGTGTTTTGGTTAAAAAAATTTAAACGAACAATTTATTTAAACATGTAATACACCAAGAAAATTGACATATTTCATATTATTATGCCTTAACATTAACATTAATCGTGCGAAAAACGGCAAAAGAAGATCGAAAATCGCATCGTCAACGGGTACCCGGGATTCCAAAGCTGTTCAATAGTCCGTATTCTCCTTATCACCAAATTGCAAACTTATGCGTAGGCCTATTTGCATCAACAAACATTAAACATGTAGAGTATAATAATTTTACTTAGGAAAAAGTAATATTCCAGTATTGAAATAATGAAAGAAGATTTTTTCTTTTAGTCAATCGTCTAAAACGCACTCAGTCCACACACAACTTTCTGAATAATAATTATTCGCAATTATTTAAGTTACTTTTGAAGTTGCTACAACAATAATTGCGATGCTTCGTAAAAGCGAGAAGCGAATAACCCAATACTCCCGTCTATTTGAAGGCTTAGTAGACGCTGATTGAATCGAAGGCAACAATGCGGGTCGCCCTGGCAACACCAGGAAAGAGTACGAAAAAGCCATAAAATGTCGAAAGGAAATGCGTATTTCTGAAAGAATTCTTCCGTGTAAAGTAAAAAAATCTCAAGAATAAGATATTTTATAGTTTTAGCCGTCAAATACAGCAAAAACGGAGAAAATTGGTCCATATTTACGTATTTTGATGAATGAAAAAAATCTTGCACTTTGAAAAACCGAAAATCCCGTGTAAACTTATGGGAAAATATAATCGTCCTTCGGTGTCTAATCCGAGACTTTTTCCGGGATTTTTGACTTTTCTAGGGACCACCTCAAGGAGGTTTAACGATTCTGTAATTTTTAGCTCTTAATTCCATTGTAAAATGTCCACAAATACCGTGACAGACGGAGAGACGGACACTTGAGAATTATTATATAAGGATTGTCAGTTGCAATACTAGTTCAATGATGTTTAAACTCTTTAACATTTTTAATAGAGGAAATATAATGAGGATAATGTAGCGTATTTTGTAAGCAGACACGGAATATTGGGAATATTTTTGAACCGAGAAAATTTCTGCTATGACCAGGAATCGAAGAGATACATCAAAGGAAACTCCTCCCTCTCCAATTGTGACATTTCTAAGCTATAAATTGATGGAATAAAGCTATCTGAAGACCCTATGCAGACAGGCATAGGCAGTAATTTTGAGAATATTTTTGAAACGAGAAAAAAGTCTGCTATGACTGGGAATGGAACTCGGGTCTTCCACGTGCCGGGCGGATATTCTACTACTTAACTATCGTAACATATCAATTTTCTCATTTTTGAAAGCTGACGTTTTCTTGGTTGGGACCGAACTAGCCAAGCTAGTATCAACCAGACCCAACACGACACGGATGACACGGAATAGCTTAATGTAGAGATTGCTACGGTGAATCATCATCATCATAGGTAGTCTGTCCGTAGACAGGTCCGTGATTATTCATGGTTAAACCTGGTTCTTCATATACTCCTATTTTCCACTGTCCTCTTCATATCTTGATAACTCTCTTTCCCTTTCAAGTCGTCTATCGGCTGACACCTCTTCCTACCTCTTTCCCTTTAACCGTCTAGTTTTCCTTCTAACAAGTCTTTAATCATACTCTCTCTCTCCTCAGGTAATGTCCAACCTAGTTTGTCTTCCTCTTGCTAATAGTCTGTATAATCATTCGTTTCTCTCCTACTCTTCGTAGCATTTCATCTTTTTTCATCCTATTTGTCCATTTTATCTTCAGCATTCTCCTCCGAGTCCACATTTCAAAGCTTTCCAAGTATTTGATGTCATTTTTCCTTAGCGTCCATGTTTCTGCCCCGTACAAAACTATACCCCATACGTAGCATTTTATCAACTTCTTGCGGATATATTCCCTGTAGGTAGTTGTTTCTTTCTCCTGAAAGCCGCTTTTGCTTTTCCTATTCTAGTTCTGATCTCATCCGTACATTTTGCCTCTCGTGTTATGATGCTTCCAAGGTGAATAGAAGTAAGTAATTTAGGGTCGTAAAGCAAATGACGAATTTCGTCATTATGAAATCGCAATGAAACATTACTTTTGCTCCAAATTGATTTCTTCCACTCGTTCCGTTTCAGAAGACAGAAATGCAAAGATCCGCGAATAGTCACATCGCTGCACAAATGGCATTTGCTCCCAGCGACGTAACTAGCAATTTTAGCACCCGGGGCTAACTACCAAATATGCGCTCCCTCCATAAAAAATTCTCTAATACCTATATGGATTTAGGGCGAACAATTGATAAATAAAAATAAACTATAAATGATATAATTTCTTATTATAAATGTACATAATTTAAATACATAATTATAAATATAATTACACACATACATAATTTTAATACAGAAAGTATAAATATTTTAATGTAGAGTTATTTTTTGTGATTTTAATGCAGCAAACTCAGCTATAGCATCATCGAAATTTATAGTTACTCCTATGCGTAATGTCTGGAACAAGTATAGTAGTGAAACTTTTCCTGTCCTTGTGACATGCACAACTTGCCTTTAAACAATTCTTGCGCCCCTTCTTTAGTTACGCCCGGGGCAGATACCCGGCTTGCCCCGCCCTAGTTCAGGCGCCGTTTGCACCTTTCCATAACCTCACTTTTGGATGTAACGATAGGAATTTATTACGAAGTCAACGATGATATCTTTCAGGTAGCAACATTACTTTCTCAAATCAACTAAATTTGAATTTTATCTTTCCTACGCAATATTAGGTACCTATACTTCATAAAATCTTGGAAAATCCAACGTGGCAAATTATTTGCGAAGCCTGAAGTTTTTAAAAATTCCGCTAACATCCTGCAGACTGCTACTTGGTTAGAGTTTTGGAACCGGGAATTCCCGGGAATTTACTCGATATTTCTTATTCTCGATTCCCGGGAAATTTTTTATTGATTTTCGGGAATTTTTCGTTTGAATTTTGTGCCGAGTCAAGATTTTCCAGAATTGCCTTTATAGCTGATTTTTTGAGTTATTCCTCCGAATTTCAGCCCCAAATGTTAAGTTATCAAATTAGTTTTGATTTTTCGATTTTATGTGTTTTTTACCAATAGAATTTGTGATAAATAATAAATATTTTTTCAGTCACTGAGTTGGGAGTTTGAGATTAAGGATTGTGTTGCGTTTCTCGCCGTTAATTCAGTTTTAATGGAGCGCTAATACAATGGCTTCTTCTCGCGCCCGTGAATGTCATTAGTAAAAAACGGTCCGAAAGTAATGGTTGTTTGCATGTTTAATGAATCGGAAACTAGGCGCTGAAGTGAACTAACTACCTTTCTCTCCTATTCTTCTTCCTTCCCCGATCCCTACTTCTCTAATCGACCAAATTAGCTACTCTGACCAAGTGAATTATACACAAAATAGGAATATACCCGTTGAAATTCAAAGAAAAAAGTTTTTTAAATGAAATTTCGTGAATAGATGCGACGCAAAGTTTTTATCCAAATCAATGGCACCCAATTACGCGAAACCGGCAACAATGCGAATCACTAATAATGCACCAAATTCTCGCATTAAAAAATCTGTTGATCGATTCGACGCGTATTCAAAAATCGATGGCAGGAAAAAAACAAACTTTCGTTCTTTCAGGCGTTCGTTGTTTCAAGTCTCGAACTCCAACGATTATTCTAAGTGATTTTAACATGCGAATGATTAATGTTCTACATTAAAATGTATTCCTTCTCGCATATAACGCAACGAATGTTGTTAACATTGGTTGCTATGGGAATCATTTCCCCCTTCTTCCATCTCTCTCTCGCATTAAAAACATTCAAAGCACGCTTTAACCCATAAGGAATGTAATGACAATAGGATTTCGAGGTTTAACAACGTAATTGGTTGGCAAGGCAATATCCCGTTATAATGGCAAGATTTCTCCAAAATATGTGTATTAAACGTTTAACATGAGGAATTTCTAACTGTAGGCGGAAAAAATGAACAGCATAAGAAATATTCTAATTTTTTCTCTTTATAATGGTTTAAATCGAAGATCGTACGATAATTCTTTTTGATTTAGATCTCAAAAATAATAAAGCCTGCACGTTGAAAAGTCGATGTTTACGTGTTATTTTAGGGGAACTGGAAATGTCTTCCTTGGGGTCGAACCCAGGACTTTTTCGAGTTTTTTCGTCATCACCTTAAAATAGGTCAATCGGGAATTCCTGCCAAATTTCAAAAATGTATCTTGATCCTTGATTTGCATTTTTATAGCGTGACAGAGGGAGCTACAAAAATACAGCAGGAGGCTCTTATAGATTTTAGATTGTTTTTAAATCTCTTTCATACATTTTCTACCCTCAATTTTCACTTTGAGAGAATTGAAATATAGGATACATTAGTAGCTGGTCTCCATTTATCTCCACATCGTCAACATCGAAGAGAGATCGGTTGCGTCTGAATATTGAATCTATTGAGAATTTGTCGCAAATAATGTATCACATGTCATTGGGATTTGTTAAAGACTTACGTATTTGCGTTCTATCAATAATAAATATCATGTTTAAATGAAAAATGATGTAATAAATATTAAAAGCCAAAATAATTCTTATTCCCGGGTTCCCGGGATACTTGAAAATCTAATTGCTGTTTCCTGGGAAAAACAATATCGCCGGGAACCCAAAACTCTATACTTGGTCGAATTAAAATTTGTATTCCCATATTGAAAAGATAATAATTTTAATTCGCGTTGGAATGTACATGTAATATCGCGCGCACGTTATTTGCGGCGAGTGCTCTGATCCCTTTAATTAGTGGTCGCATAAAACGCCAACTGTTATAGCAGATGGAACTCCATCCCCCCCCCCCTTGCCCCTTCCGCTCCACTTCCCCCCGAGGGGAAGAATCAGGCGTACGTGAGAATGGAAGGCGATACGAATCGGGAAAAGGAACGCCTAAAATAGACACAGAAAATTGAGCTAATTTTGTCCCCGAGTTACTCCAACTTCTTCGCTTTCTCCAATGGAGGCATGTTCAAATCGACACCTGATGTTCGGTGTCAGGGACAGATGGCAGCACTGCCGCGTACTCTAAGGCAGTGTTTTTCAATCAGTGGAAGCTCGTCTAGGTGGGACGCGTTGTTTCGAAAATAATTATTATACAAAATTATATCGGCAACATTATTGCAATATTTCATTAATGATTAATATAAAACCAAAGTGCGTTAAATGTAAAACGCGTCGAATCGTTTCGCAAATTAGTTTTCAACGGGAAAATTTGGCATTTTCATGTGAAAATCTTTCGTCGTTAAGGTGATTTGCGTTGTTGCCGGTATCGTGTAATTTTATATGACTGGGATTATAATTAGGCATCGCATCTGTTCACGAATTTACGAAATTTTGACGCTCTTTTGAAATTTAAATATTAACTAGGTTACGATAAACAATACGACGGTCACAAACGTAAATGAATATTCTATTATTCATTGATATTGTGTTAAAGATGGTTCCAAAGCCTGACATAGTGATTAAAATTGCAGAATTTTCAAAAAGATTACGAGTATATTTTCTTCTAGAGATAAGTTTTTAATTTTTGACTAAAAACAGAAGAATAAAACTTATAAATTTCAATTTAATGAAACAATATTTTGTATAGACTGAAAAGTAAAAAAATATATAATTCACATTATAGCATTTTTGAGAGATTTAAAATAATTTTGGCCATATAAAAGTTGTCTAGCGTAATGTCTAACAAATAAATATTAATTTTGTGTGTAAGATTTGTATCTATGTTACGCTCAGGGATAGCTTCTTCTTGAGGGGAGAGTGGGGAGAGAGCGAGAAAGAATGGGAGGGAGGAAGAATTGGAAGTACCTTAATTTGAATATTTAACCTGCACACACACGCGCACAGACACACACTATATATATATATATATATATATATATATATATATATATATATATATATATATATATATGGATGTCAACAAGGTGTTGGGATGAGGAAACCCAGTGAGCACTCACCAATCAGACGACTTCAGGTTGGCGAGGCCCCGGGGATGTCGAAGCGACACACGTAAAATAACACAAAAACACAGAAACATCACAAACGTAAAGCTTTCGGAACTACTCCTTCTTCAGCTACAGAGAGAGAAGGGTTTCCTCATCCCAACACCTTGTTGACATCCATATATTCATTTTACCTTTCCTTTTCCGTAAGTTGCTATATATATATATATATATATATATATATATATATATATATATATATATATAGGAAATAAACAGGAATACAGTTTTTTAGATAAACGCATTCAAAAATGTGAAAATGTAAAGACTTAGGAGTATATTTATCAAAAGACTTTAGGTGGGGACCAAATGTTGACAATTTAAGGAAAAATGCGTGAATTAAAAAAGCTACTTACTAAGTTCTGTCGTCGTCAAGGTAAACAAACCAAAAAGCTAATTAAAATATTAGCGGTCGTATGTTCGTTCGCATTTCTTCCACGCCTTAAGAAATGCCACTGCAGTAAACAAAACTATCGTTCAAATGAAGCCATCATTACTTCCCTTTCGATTAAGATGCATTCAAAATATACAAGAAGAGTTCTCACAATTGATTTCAAATACAATATCAAAGTTCATGTCATTTCTTTTAGATATAAACGTAATTTTGCTAGATCAGCAACGATGCCATCGCCCTTGACGACGAAATTTTTTTGTCTAAAATTTAGCCAAATTTTCGTGTTAATAACGAATTTGTGGAACGATTCGACGCGTATTCGAAAAATGATGGCTGGAAAATGAATACCCGTTCTTTTAGGCATCGTTTGGTGCAAGTCCCGCTTTCATATCGCAATTCTAAGCGATTTTTAAATACAAATGAAAAATATGCTGCAACTGTGCAAACACACAGAAAGGACAGAATTCTCTTTAATATATGTATTAGATATAGTTAACCTTAATATCAATAATATATACATATATATACACACATACATACATACATATATACACACATACATACATATATATTCCTCTACTCAACTTGAACCGTTTTCACCGTGCATTTATCTCCCGCCTCAAGGAGTTAGTTTACACTGCGGAGCAGTGCTGACTTGTATGAAGAAATTCATCTAGACCAGATTAAATTATCTATGTACTAAAGCATACATACACATAACGATTTCGAGAAAAAGAAATGACATTATTTTTAAAAATAACAGAATTTTTATTGTTTAGGTAAAATAAACATCGAGGATACTTCATTTTTTTTAAACAAAGTTGTTTTAGACATCATACCACATTAAAAATGAAATCAAAATACACTTCATATTCTGAGAAACATATCGCATTATTGTTCCGAATCACTGCACGAATTTACATGTCTAAGTAGTTCAGAATTTATAAATCTACTCGGTGCTTACGATGACGAGTTCACATGTTGCTACCGAGTCAATAGAGTAAATTATAAAGATTTCCATTTCTAATTCAAATGAGCACGTTGTAATATTTGAGTGGATTAATATGCAAAGCAAAATAAGAATACGATGTAAACATATTAAAAATAAAGGGCAAGTAAAAGTAAAATGTGGGCAAACAAAGTAGGAGTTATTGGAAAAATACACGAATGCTATTTTCAAAGATTTAGAAATTTCTTTGACCACTTCTTCCGCTAAGCCTATATGGGAGATTTTTATAGCATAAGCGAGACTAATATGGGAAAGGTACGGAAACTCGGCTCATGTACTGTAAAATATTGCATCATTAATATGCTGGATATTATATTTAATATCTGACAATCGTCTATCGAGAGTATATAAATTTTTATGGTGCAAATATGCAGACTATTTTATTGAAAATACATTCTGTATTGCAGTTATAGTAGTTCAAATATAATATTGTTCCTAATGATAGGGTCAATCTTACATTAACCAGGGCCATAAATATTTTTATATCTTGCCTCAAAATGAAGCGATATGGAAAAATTAGGACATTAACGCGTGTAATGCTATTTTTTGACAGCTATAAGTAGTAAGCTGCAAATAAAACAAGTAAAAGCTAGGATAATTTATTTATTTAGAATTATTTAATATCAAATGCGCTCATATACTATGGAAGTTATGATTAACGAAAAATTCACCATGGCTAGTTTTATACAAAGAAATTAACACAAGTTGACATTCATGACGTCCGAAGATATTGTGCCTGGGTCTCATGAAAAATGTCGCTCCTTTTTATTCCTCCATTACGACATACTTAAAAATACAAAAATAACGAATACGGAGGTCAAAACAGTCAAAATAGTAGATTGATTGCATTATAATACAATATCATTAGTCGGAAAAGCTTTCGATTGATTTTTATTGAGTGATATCAAAAGGAATATCAGATTAAAATTCATAATTTATTTGCAAATTAAAGTAATTCGTCTTTAAATTGGCTAACTTTGCCTTAAAAATAATACCATACAATGTGTAGTGGTTGAAAGACCTCTAAATATAAACCAAGGAAACCTTTGGTTAAGCGTTTGGGAGAAAATAAGAAAAACTCGAATACCGATCGACAGTAGGGTTACGGACGAACCAAACTGGTTACGAATGGATCGAGGCCTTTCCAAGTCGCCACTGTTTAGTACCATTCCAGGCAATCGTTGCTTCACTGCACTTCCTTATTGGTTTCATTTAAAGACACCGTAACTGGCGTTATATCACACGCGAGTTTTTTAATGGCACGTGTTGGCGGCGCGTACACAACCATTAAAATTTGATTTCATATAAACTTTGATGCAAGTCGCACTGTTCACTTCAATTCATACTTTGATACAAAGTATATAAATAATCCAATCTTCACCCTTAGCCAACGTATACAGAAAACTACCCCCTCTCATTTCGCATTTCACTGTTCTCTTTCTAAGGGATTCGCGATAATCTCGCATAACTAATTTCATACTTAACAAAACGAGGTTTGTTCATGCTCACTTCGAAGGCCCTTACGTCACTTCAAGACCCTCAAAAATACGCCTTTTTGGTATAATTAGTCTCGCTTAAGCAAATTGATAAAATTGATTTTTTCTAAGTGCATTAGAGACAAGTTCCCAATCCATCGTAGTTCCTTTATCATAGGTTCACTCGATGGGCGGAACCCTATTAAGGAAATATGATTTTTGCAGAGATCGATAACGATAGCAAAAATACCATAAATGCCTTTCACCGCTTAAAGTGCTTAAGATTCTCAGTCTTAAATTTGTCACAGCTTTGGATTCGTTAGAAAAACGAAAAGAACCATCAGGAAGGCAGCATGTCATAGTATTTTGCGGGGTCGTAGCCAAACATCTGAAAGTCCATCCTGTAGATGTCGTACAGAGCGTCGAGCTGTTCCCTCGTCAAGGTTTGAAAGTACCGCGGGAGAACGTCCTCGGTTCGACCTCCGATCGCGGCGTTCACGGCCTCCCTCGGCCTCGTCCCTGCCCCGCCCCCCTCCCGGCTCCTCCCCAACGCTGGACCTATGCCCGACTTTTGAATTATGTAAGCCTCGTCTCGAGTCAGCGTCTCCATCTTGGCGATGACCGTGAAGTTGACCGCACAGGGCGTGCAGAAGCGGTAGTAAGGCGCCCAGTGCTCGTCGAATCCCGGGATGCCGTTGTATCCGTCATCTTTGGCTCCTGTTGTCTTTCTCGCGGATTCGATCACCCAAGACACGAACTCAGAAAATGTCGGGCTCTTCTCGTTGTTAAGACTCTGAGAAGAGGAAAGAAAACTGAAGGATTACAACGCTTATGAAAATACTAGAGGATAATAAACGACAAGGGCGATCAATCGTGCGATAGTTTTATTTTTTGACTACAGTCAGAACCCGATTTAGCTCCCCCTATGTAGCGCCATCCCCGCATACCGCCCATCAATCGTTGTGAACAGAACTTCCATCTTATGATTTCATTCCTCGATTGGGTGTCCCGACTTTTCGTCACAGAAAATTCGTACTTGCGACCTTTCGTCACTGACATGTGGTCACACAAGACACGTGGTACTTGCGACATTTTGTCACACCATAAAATTGATACCAGGAATTTTCGTTAATGAAATATCCTGAAAATTCAACTTTTTATGATTAAAAACAAATATTTACGCTAATATGAAGTTTTTCTATGACAAAATAAATTTAAGTCTTTCAGCTACAAAACCGTTTAAGTCCCGAGATTATATCACAAGATTAACTAATTTTAAAATGCAATTTTATAAAACCTACAGTGATTTCCTTGCTTTTATTACGAGATAAAAGAATAAAATAATAGCCTCGAAATATAATCCCACAATATGATTTTTTTGTCAATCTTTCCGTATGTTGTAGTAAGAAAACAAAATCAACCAGAAGAACCAAAACCAATTAAGGATCTAATTGAAATCCCACAGAAATACAAAAATAGCAAAGATTTTGGTAGTTATTCAAATTCGAAGCTATTAGTGTTCCCCACAGACAATGGCCTTTAGACGACTATCATGCTCTAACTATTGGGTATGTGATGTAACATTTAAATCTGACCCCAACATTTTCTGCCAGATATATAGTATACATATTGAAGAAGAAGGAAAAGGTTTCCAGTAGTAATAGCATTGATGGAGAAAAAAGAAATAACTGTATTTACAGCTTTTCTTTATTTTAAAAGAAGAAATCTAGAATAGATTTCAGGCATATTTGAACCCTGAATATATATCGACGGATTATGAATTTGTTGTTATTTCAGCTATAAAAATCATTTTCCCGGAGACTAAAATTGGCGGTTGACTCTTCCACTTTAGTCAGGCACTTCGGAGAAGACTTGAGGCTGAAGGACTGAGTGGAGAATATAGTCGTGAAGAAAATGAAGAGCTGAGACTCCGATTTCGTTCAATGATTTCATTTGCATTTATTCCGGAAGATAAAGTTGCGAATGCATTCGCACTGCTATACAACAGCATATTAGATAAGCTACTTCCACTCATGAACTATTTAGTGGTAAATTATACCCACGGTAGAAGAAAAGGGTGAGGGAGAAGGGATCCTGCATTTCCAGTTACAACTTGGAGCTGCTATAGCCGTGTAGTAGCTGATTTACCAAGAGCCACTAACACACGTGAAGCGTGGCACACAAGACAATGCGCTGCTGGGAAAACACCATCCTTCATTGTATATACTACTAAATAGGCTTCAAGATGAAGTTGGAGAAATAAAAAGAGAAATAGTAAAATTAGAAAGTGGACATTCATCTACAAAGAAAAAAAGGGAGTACATTGACTTAGGCCGAAGAATTGGGAGAATCGTTGGAAAGTACCTAGAATACAATGAGGAAGAAAGGATTCCACAATATTTGAGCGCTTTGAGTCACAACTCCTCTTCCATGTTTTAGCATAATAAAAAATTTATAAATTAATAAAATAAAACAATTTTATTTAATAAAAACTTTTGTTTCTAATCATTTTCAATAAAAACTTATATAACCATTAAAGTTCAAAATTATTCATTAACAGTCGCAGTAGTTCTTTTTCATGACGAACGTAACCAAGTATCAATGTATATTGTGACGAAAAGTCGTAGTATTTACCATACATACTTAACAATTTCCAGGACGAGAATTCGCAGATACGAATTAGTTTCCGTGACGAAAAGTCACAGTTACCAATAGCTATTGTGTGACGAAAAGTCGCAGGTACGAATTTTATGTGACGAAAAGTCGGAAAATCCCTCGATTTATTTTCACCCCCGCTTTAACACCAATCTCCGTGATGGACAAACGGTGGCGCTAAATCGGGGTTTGACTGTAGTGTTGAAACTGACGGGTGTGCATGAATGATTAAATTAAAAAATATTAATATGTTGACTTTAACCTAGCGTCAATTCAAAATATCAGCATGAATAAACAATTGTCAACATTTAATGAATCTAACAAACAAAAGGTAAATTTTATCGTAATTATTATACTTTCATGATTATTAAAGTCTGTATAAGTTACATAATTTTTCAAACATACTTCTTTGGAAAGACAAACAGTACGGTTGAAAATGCAATCGAGAATTTATTTGTAGCTATATAAATAAAATAAAAACAAAATTCTGTAGAGCAATTGATAGAGTTATTTCCTAACTAGAACTTAAATAATTACAATACTAAATTTGCCATAAAATATAATAAAAATTCAATGCGACAGCATGGAAATATTTTTTTAATAACGGTGCAAATACATCAATTATTTCTTTCGTTATAACTTACGCTTCATGGTTGACGCACGTTCAAACAATACACAAATGCACTCCTTATGACAACTTGACTTCGCACAACTCAAAAATAGCATTCTACGTCACATATTAGTTAACTAGGTAACCACGTATTGCTGTCCAACATCTAAATCCAATCTGACATGCATAATTTCAAAAAGACCAGCAATACGGCTGCCCTTAACGACGGAAAATTTTCTCAGCGTGACAGAATGACATCCTAAGACTTTTGTTATAATAAAAATTCTATTTTGAAACCCATCATTTTCGATTTAATTTAAGATATTATATTTGAAACTATATATTTTTACCAAAAATGGCTGGTGTGAAATATCAAGGTATCTACAACTCTTCGAACACTCACCCTGTGCGTTCCAGGGGCGGGCGTAGTCTTGAAGCGGAACCTGGAGATCATCTCCCTGGCCATCTTGCGGTAGAACTTGTGCCGGAAGCCCTCTATCTTATTTCGGTAGGCGGATAGGAGCCTCTCGAAGGGGTCTCGAACGATGAGGAAGGAAAGAGAGCGAGGCAGCGCCTCTCTCAGCTGCTTCACGGAGGGCCTCGGGAATTTTTCGCGAGCAAGAGACAGCGGGGACTTGCGGGAACGCCGTAAGTATTGTTCCTTGTAACCGGCTTTTGGAGAGGGGAAGGGAAAAATGGTTAATCTCATGGTTTGAAAAAATGTCAGTAACATTTTCCATCGCGCTAAATCATAGAAATGTATCTCGAAGCTAGGCATAATAAAAAACTTATCCCTGCACTAAATGTTAATGTGGTAAAATATTATTGTCAATAGCTTAAGAAAGTATTTTTAAATACGAGTCAGGTAAATAGTACAAGAGTTAAGGATGATTGTTAAGCTCCGAATTGTTAAATCTCAGGTCAAACTTTACGGTATCCGTTTAAACAGACTTATCTAGGTTGTGATTATAAATATAAGGCTTTATTGACATTTGCAAGGTTTTTAAACAATATGAGATTTTATTATCACAATAAAATTTATCATATGATAGAATAATATATGGCAATATTTTTAAGCTCTGGATGGAACACCAAGCCAACATATCCAATCTATCGAAGGCATACAGTACTTCCTTCTGAAAGCCTGCGAGAAAAAATTCCATGAACAATGATTTAAATAAGCCAATAGGAGTAAGCGCGACTAAAACATTTCATGAATCCATGGTCACGATTAAAAACTTCTCACCAGCAGAATAATTCCATTTCATTTTTCTTCAAATAGGCTCTGGCTACGGAATCAATGGTAACGAAATTATAAGACTCCAAAGCTACATAATAATAGACATCTTTCACTAAGTCATGCACGATTCAAAACTATATACTGTCTGTACAAATAAATAACAGCGTATGCAAACAAAACAGCGGAATCGCAATTGCACGTTTTTATAAATATGCACAAGACACCGATATCGTAATAAATAAGCTTTAGGTTAAACACTGCATAATTCAGAGAGAAAACATCACAGACAGGCACAAATGATTAGGTGAAGGATCTACACAACGCCGCAATTAAATTCTCTTAAGAGGTGGATGATAATATTTTATAACTAATTAAAGTTTTCCTAATGAAAAGTAGCAGTAATATCGAATTTGACGAACATAAATTCCTAAGAGGCTAAACTGCTGCGGCTCGAAAGTCGTGGTCATCTGAGTCCATACATTCCAGAATAAGCACTTAAGTGCCAAAAATTGGAGAGCACTTGTCTGAGGTATCTCTGATATCCATAAAAAAGCTATGAAAAACTAGATGCACATTTCGCTTACCAAGCAGCCCTCTTCGGTGCTGATTCAAAGAAAATCAATTCTAAAAATTGTTTTAGACGAAATGCGCTTCTGGTTTTTTACCACCTTGTTGTGGCTATCGGAGGTACCTCAGCCGATTACTTATATTTTCCAATTTTAGAAGCTTTAGCGCTTATTCTGGAATTTGTATTCATCCACAAGAGATCGGTGGATCTCTAGTGAATTCTACGACCGTGACCACCATTTTACGAACATAATACGCATATAATGAACGAATTCGTAGTTGCATACAACATTTTTTCGTTTACATTCGACTCGTCTACGCTTAATAATCTTTTGATGTTAGCAGTTAAATCATAATGGCAGCTTTACATACGTATAATGAGTCAGTTAAGTAACTGCATAAAAAACAAACTATAACAGAGCGAAATTACGTAAGAACTCATTGATGAACATAATCAGAGGATGATCTCAAAAGGACTGCGAAACAAAATATATCAAACATTTAAAAAAGAACTACGTTTAAGCTGAATACAGAGTTATGTAAGAATTCCGGTGCCATTATTGATATTTGACGACTTCAAACTTTAATCCACCAGAAATAGCAATAGCAGCAGTAAATTAAAAAAATACGGATAATAAACAATACCACGCAAATGATGAAATACTGCTTAAATAAAATGCATTCTTCATAATAATTTTATATAAGGCAAACAACAATCCAATTAAAAACGTTTTGAGGTAATAACTGGATGTTCAAGACTCAGAGAATAGGAAAAATCCAGTTTGAAGGAATTATTTCAATAAAATATGGCACTAACATTGACATGCTTGTTTACTTTACTTACCATTCTCAATTTCGATATAAATCGAATCTCTTTCTATGGAAACAATTACTAATATTTGAGCGTTTACTTTGTCAGAATGTAGATTGCAAAGTATTGTCTGGAAGATATTTGTGGGTTCTCTTTTACGAACATTTTCAATGAAAAGACATTGAATACATTTACATGTATTTTATCGGCCAAAGCATTTTCTTATTTCCCCCTTTCCCGCCAATCTCTGCTCCTTCTGCCTAAAAACGGCACTAATCTGATTTTATAAATGTGGGGTAGTATTTACCTCCTCAGCCGCACGTTTAGGATCATTCCAAATGCTATATATTATTACTTTTGACAGTAAAAATTATTAATACATTTTTACAATACTTAATGCGACCCCTAGTTTCACTTTGACCTTCGATCGAGAAAATAACTAAGCTTTTAAAGGTTTTTCATAGATATAGATATCATATCGCAAATTTCAGTCGTAGGACCAACTTGATGTCATATGGCAGTCCATAATAAAAATCTTGTTACACTAGAGTGAAATATACTTAAGATTTTTTGTGCATCGGATTACAGCAAAAACTTGACCACTCACCGAAAAGTTTGAAGTATTTCATCCAAGGCACGAGTGTAGGCCTGGACGCTTTTCTTCCGTTAGCGAGAGTTGATCGAGGAGTCACCGAAGCGCTTCCTTTAAGTGAATCAATAACCTATTACATGCATCACAGCACTTAGGATTAAGAAAGAAATGCTGACTGGGATAGGATTGAAAATCAGACAAATTAAAATATAAGCAAACAAAAGTTTCACTTTACTACTCTACATCGAGAAGAAATTATGTACGGTCAGGAAAATTTGGTCAAAATAATGAATTCAATAATAAGAATTGCGACTAATTACTCATTAAGATATCGATTTTAGCCAACTAACCTAGCAGATTGAAGTTGTACATCCAAGAGGAGCTGGCGGCCTTGAAGACGTTGCACCAAACGAGGTGGTGTTTGTCGTCGATGAAGAACTCCCACGCATTGGGCTCTCCCGCCCCCTCCTCCCCCACCAGGCCGTTCGCCTTGCACGCCTCCCACACCCTCTCCCTCCGCCTCCCCAACTCCTCCTCCACCTCCGACTCCCAGCCTCCCGCTGCCGACGGGGACGAGAAGGGATAGTCTTCGCCGCCCCACTCCTGTGCGACCGCAGTCTGCGGCATCAAAGAGAGGAGAAGGAAGGTGCACAATAATTGCGGTACACGTCATTTAATTCTTAACATGTTAAATATGTTGAGTCGATAGAATTTAAGCTAACCAACTACTAAAAAGCAAACGTCAATAATTGAAAAGTAATTATTTATATAAAATCACCTGTCTGTGTGTGTGTGGGAAGATCGCTGGGGTTGAATGGATATAGTTGCCATGGAAACATTTCCGATTTTGACAACTATTAAAATAGAAATATTTCATGCATTAATGCAAACTAGCCATCCTGCAAGACACTTGATACCTAAAAAGAGGGAGCGGGGGCAGTGCAGATAGTGATCACTGAGCGTATGTGCTTTGGTGGTCTGCGCGAGCAGTTGGTAGCGTGTCAGAAGTCATCAGTTAGATTTTATTTTTATAAAGGCAACTCATATGCATATCAATACACGTAGAGAGATATCTCTGTAAATACACTAGTATATTTGTTGAATACTTGAGCTTTCACATTTTATACCTTTATATGATCTGTGAGGTATAGTTTAAAAATTTTATTTGGATCGAGGACAACATTTACTACAAGATAGCCCCAGAGACCATATAATTACGACTTATAGTTTCGGGGATAAAAATTCCAGAATCGCCCAATCTTTCGATACCGTTTCATACGTATTTCCTATTAAGAACGCCTTTGAAATCTCTGTGTATTCCATTTATGGAGTATACTTTTCCATCTTGTTAAATATTTGCTAAGCTTCATAAATGTGTAGGATTTCTGGCCAGCGTAGCATAATCTACATTGATGGAATAAAGCGATCTGAAGATCCAATGCAGACAGGCATAGGCTGTAATGTTGGGAATAATTTTTAAACTAGAAAAAAGTCTGCTATGACCGGAAATCGAACCCGGGCCTTCCACTTGCCGGGCGGATATTCTACCACTGAACTATCGTAGCAGATGAATTTTCTCGTTCCTTAACGCGGATATTTTCTTGGTTGGGACGGAACTAGCCAAGCTAGTATCAAACTGCCCCAACGGATGTCCTCGAAGAAATGCAACGAAGAAAGCGATCTCGTTTCAAAATTATTCCCAACTTTACAGCTTATGCCTATCTACATAGGATCTTCAGATCGCTTTATTCCATTAATTTCTTGCTTGGCAATCTCACTATTTGAGAGGGAGGAGTTTTCTTCGATGTATCTCTTCGAGGACATCCGTTGGGGCAGTTTGATACTAGCTTGCCTAGTTCCGTCCCAACCAAGAAAACATCCGCGTTCAGAAATGAGAAAATTCATCTGCTACGATAGTTCAGTGGTAGAATATCCGCCTGGCAAGTGGAAGACCCGGGTTCGATTCCCGGTCATAGCAGACTTTTTTCTCGTTTCAAAATTATTTCCATAACCTACATTGGTTATATATGCAAGCATTTCAGCTGTCAGGTGAAGTAAAGAATACTTTCGGTCAGTGGCGCAGCCAGAAATTTTGTTTGGGGGAGGTGGAGGGAATACTTCAGCACATTATTATCTGATCACTTGTTCATTGATTTATCTGCAAGAACCTTCGTGTAATGTTTGAAGCTGATGAATAAAGGTCCTGATTCTAATTTGGACACCTTAGATCCACCTTATTTCAAATTGATGCTCGCATAACTCTGGTCATCACCCACCCTCTGGCAGTGACATTTCTTTCGGTTATAAAGATAATCTATAATGTCGCATCTAAGTTGAAATTACCAAAATCACGTAGAGATGGCTTTCAATCAAGCCGAACTGAAGTAATAGGAGGAGCGCGTACCCTGAGACGTACCTGACGATTAACTGTCTCTCTGAATGAGGAACTGGCCAGAAGGAGGTTAGTAGAGCGACGCAGGTGTGAAATGAGAATTGAGTCGTCTGAATGGAAAATGGAAATGTTGAGAGTAGACAACAACGTGGCAAAGTAAAAGGCGAATTCAAAGGTCAATATCGCCCTCGCCTGTTACTTTTCTTTTATGAAATATGGTGTGGCTGCATTCAGGATAACAAGGTATTTACTTATCTTTTGCGATGATTATACATTTTGAAATCCTTCCAATTTGATATGGATTTCATTAAAATGAATTCTTTCCTACAATACTTACTTTTGAATGCATGACATTAGTGTTCTCTTAACAGAGTTTTTTAATACAGCTTTTCGATAATTGATATTGCTCGTTTTGTCATTTAAGTGCTCTGGTGGGCAATATGCGGATAGTTTATCTACGATTGCGCGAGAAGGACATCTCAGACAGCAGAGGGGCCGCTATCTCGCTGGAACTGACTCTGCGAAAGCCAGGATAGCAACGGGGATATTAAGACCAATTTTCCAATTAAGGGATCCGTCATAATAACTTGGAGGCAATTTCATTCCCTTAAAGGTAAGCAAAAATTTTGATTCCTTTGGATGTCTCTCAAGACGATCTTTAAAAATCTGCGACATGTCGGAAGTCTTTATTTTAGATCATTAATAGTTAAAAAGTAAGAGATACCACCGTTCGCGCCGACCTCTTTTGGGGGAAACCCTCTCTATCGTCCCGTTTCGTCTCCTCGCAGAGGCGGCGTCTGGTTGAGGCAGTCCCGTATATCACCAGTGTGCGTGCCAGTGTGTAGGAGCGCTCGACGTGTGCTTCGGCCGGGGATCGATATGTGGGAGTGCCCCCAGGGGGCGGGAGGGAGGGAGCGTGGGGAGGAAGGGAGGCAATGTGGGTGGGAGGAAGGGAGGGAATGTGGGTGGGAGGGAGGGAGCGAGGGGAGGAAGGGAGGGAATGTGGGTGGGAGGAAGGGAGGGAATGTGAGTGGGAGGAAGGGAGGGAATGTGGGTGGGAGGAAGGGAGGGAATGTGGGATGGGAGGGAGGGAGCGAGGGGAGGGAGCGAGGGGCGGGTGCAGGGGCACCGAGGAGGAGTAGGGAGTAACGTTAACGACACGGATGGGGAGGACAGGCGGGGTCGCTCCGCCACGCCGCCCCCTCACCCCCTCCCTCCCCCATCAGCCACACCGACCTCCCCCCAGCCCCGCGCCGCATCCCTGCGACTTCCACGAGGGAAAAGAAGAGATGTCGCTTTAGGGACCGGAGAGAGATGCGGGGAGAGAGTGCGGCACGAGGTACGTAGGCGCCGCGGGTGTCGAAGAGGATGACGGCAGCAGTGAGTGCGCCGCGGATTTCCCATCGGGGAGTTGACAGAAGCAAAAAAATCGAAGATTAGAGTCGCAGTTACTGAAAACAACGGTTCGATCTACGAAATTTGCAATTGGATGCTCGTGATTAAGTACTATATTTTTGTAACGACGACGGTAAGAGATCGTCATCATCATATAAAGTCAGTCATTATGCGTAATAATTTCTAACTTCGAATCATAGTTTCTAAAAATAATATTCACATGCGAAGAAACTGTCGTTTCGTCCATCAAACGAGCTTCTTTCGCATTTTCAAACATTAATTGACGGATATAGCGGCTGTGAATATTTAAGACACAAAAACAATAAGTGCTACGATTTGAAAAATACGTTCTGTCGCAAAATAAATTTTTATTCGCAGGATGTACCCAAAAATTGAAAGAGTCGAGCAATTCTGCAAACCTAGGTGCCAAATCCATTCCGGATTGGCGGACATCACACGTTGTATATAAAGATGTTCAATATAATCCGTATGAAACTAATGATGCCTCATATAATTACGTTTTAGTTATTTTTAATTGATAGAATTAAATTTCTGAAATTATTAATAATTAAATGATTAAAAGTTAATTCAACTTACATGTCATACATAAATATGCAATTGCCAAAACAGGTCAGATCGGAGGTATACAGTCGATAATACTTTCACATCGGAGATAAGAAAAGATAGAGAGAGACAGATGGCGCACACGAATACTTTATAAATTATAAACAATGCATTGCAAACGGAGAACATACAAATGCTCATTTAAAATAATTTACGCGACGAATATGTTATGTATAATTCGATCTATATTGAACGAAACGCCTAAATCTTCAATTTCACGCGAACCGAAAATCGTTGCGACCAAACGCATCCTTCGATTTCTCGTCCAAATCCGCGAATGATAAGCGAGTAATGTTCTTTGGGATTCTTATCCGAGGATCATTGACGATTGCATTCGCCCGTGCAATTCGCACGCATAGTTAAGGGGCCCAGGCCGTGGATGCGGACGGAGGGGCACCCCTCATCGACGAGGAGGCCCTTTAAGGGTTCGCACGTTCCCTTTGGAAGGCAGCCAGGGCAAGAAGACCTTTCACCACGCCTCCCCCTTCAATCTCCTTCCTTTTGGGAGCGCCATTTTCTCCACACTCACCAACTGAACTGCACCAAAGCACCATCCCGCTGCTGGTCGAACGATCGTGATTCGCCGCGTAAACATTGTTAACTTGTTTTGTTGTGAATGTCCACAAATTTCGATGATGCTTATTTATTTCGTGCTAATACACTGCAGTAAAAGTTCTTTGAAAAAATAATTAAAAATGTAAAACTCCAGTTAAAACCAATTACAGCACCGAAAGCAACATAATTGTACAATGCCAGACCTGGCCGTGTTAAACTGTATATAAGAATATCCGGTAAAATTCAGGAATATTTTGGAACAGATGACTTATTTATAAGTAGTGTATAGTTGCTAAGCGCATCTTTATGTTCATAGCAGATTTCGCATAAAGTGCGTGATTTTGGGATGCAGGCAACTGAACTTATGATAGAGTTTCATATAAGCAGCGCGATAGGAATACAAGCTGAAATTGATTAATGACCGGAAATTATGATGTCTACTTTCCATTCAATTATTTTAAATTAAATGAATTTAAATTCATTACTTTTTAGAATCAGATGTGCAGATGTTTGTATGCTCCAATCATTTCCAGATTATAATATTTTTTACAGGCTGGTTAGCGCAGAATTGATTAGTGTCTGTATTAAAAACTCTGTATTTAGCTATCAGTATGTTGTTAATAATTAAATAATACATGAAAATTAATAGAGATATAAACGGTAAAATTGAATCCTTATCATATATATTGATTACTAATACTATTAGTTAATCTTCACATAACCGAGTGGGGCAGGAATTATTTATATTGTCTTTAATGACTTTAAAATCACAGCGGATCTATGTTCCCAAATTTCATAATTTAGCGTTATAAAATATTACGAATACATACGAACGGAAAACTAAATTGACCATGCGTATTTTTGTGGCAAAAATAACGCGTGTATATACTAGACAAGTGTTTTTAAAACTTGGGGTCGCGACCCATTACTGGGTCGCGAGGCTCAGGAGGAAAAATCTAAGCGCTCGACGCATAACCAGCTGAAATGTATCAAAAATGACAGAGAACTTAATGCTCTCATTATACAAACGCCAATTTTTTAGTACGAGTTGCTTTTTTATCGAGAATTAATGAAAACTGAATTCAGAACGTTTTCTCCTTGTGCCGTCCCTTCGACTGGGTCGCGACGAAAAGAGTTTGAAAAACACTGTACTAGACTATATCGAATCCGAGTGCAACAATAGTCGTTGCAATAAAAACACTCTCGTAATGAGTGATGAAAATTGCAAAAACGCCAGTATTTGCGCAAAGTCCGAAGAAATACGATCGATAACAAAAATCTACGATAAAAATTAGAATTTACATTCCTTTCTTCAGAGAATAGTATAAATCCCGCTCCGATATTACAATTCTCAGACATTTTAATATGCAAGAGAAAATTACCCTGCACGATGGATTTCAGATTTCCCATGTCAATCTTCGCAACAAAAATATACTCGGGAGTTTGATCCCAGTAGCAAGAGATCTCCACTAAGTGTCATGAAAATCAGTCTATTAGTGCAAAAGCTAATAGGGGGGACAGACGGACACAACGATGAAACTATAAGCCTATTTCCATTCGAGAAAATAGGCTAAAAATAAAGATAATAAAAATCTTGAAAGAAGGTTCAAACACAGCACCCACATCACGCGTCTGAAAATGCTGAATGCTATTCGTAAAAATATAACGCGAGGAGAGAAAACTGGGTTTTCCTTGATACACATATAGTACATACATACATTGATGAACAAGGCCACCCAAGTAAAATACGATCTCCTCCCTTTGCGACATTATTTCGGACGAAGACCTGCATATCCAATTATTGATTGATATAGGGGTAGAAAGCCTTCATTGAGATCTGTATCATTCAGCTAATTTAAACTGAAAGAATAATGCTAAAGATAAAATTCCTGCATATAAGATGCAATTCTTGGTAATTAAGCAAAATTATACTTTGATTCATTCAAATAACTTCTTTATAAGATGACAAGTGACGAGGGCTTTATTACGACCATTAATGCCATAGATGTGCAAAAGTTTTAGACACTCATCTGATATTACGCGATATTTATATATTGATTATCAAGACTATTTTGTGAACGGCTAAATAATGTATACTTAATTTATCAAAATATGGCCATAGGCTCTAGATATTTTGCGCAATCAGAGACTTAAACTCTCTTAGACGTTTTGAATATTTCACATACGTCCTATTATTAGGAAAGACAACAAGAAATTTCAAAATGACAGACCAGATCTGCGTTTAGCAGTTATTAGGCCAGAAATGAGAGCGAATTCTCTTTCTCAGCTGGAATTCAGCTCGAAACGAGGAAGAGACGCAGGAAGGGAGAGACAGCGTGTCGCTCATCCACCGCGACACGCCTCCTCTCTCTCTCACTCCCGCTATCTCTTTCCCTTTCATCAATCTAGTCGTTAACGCAGGGCGCGTTCTCGTCCTCCCTGCATAAATCTCCTTTTATCCCTCGGCGCCACCTTCCTTCGCCTTTGACCCACCTCTCCCTTGCCCTATCTCTCTTCCCTCTCTCTCTCCCTTTCCCCCTCTCTCTCCCTTCCTCCCTCTCTCCCTTTCTCCCTCTCTCCCTTCACTCCCCCTGTGCTCATCTCCCTCTCTCCACAGACGAACACTCCATTTCTCTCCTCCCTCGTGCGCTATATGTACCTCCCGTTCTCATTTTGCTGCCCTCTCTCCCTCCGTTCTCTCCCTCCATCTCTATCCTTCACCTCTCCCTCCCCTCTCTCTCTCCCCCTCAATTTCTCTCCGTCTCTCCTTCCCCTCCCCTAAGGGAAGCTGCCGCAATTGACCCCGATCTGGGCCGCCGCTCTAATTGTCCCTAACTCCATGCTAATCTCCCCTTACAATACCGCGCTGTTATTTGGCGTTTCCTTCGCTTATTCCGCACAATCGCTGCTCTTCAAACCTCGGCTCACGTTCTTTTTCCTATTCAAGTTATTACGATCTCTTTATTTCGGTGGTACTCATTTGTTGTTTTGCTATAAATCGAGCATCTAGTGCAGAGGTGCACAAATCAAAAGTTGACACGGTTCTAAATCGACTTGATTGGACCTAGGCGGGCCACGCTATTAAAGTTATGTACATAAAAAATATAAGTATACTATTGTAGATTCAGTAATTACCGTAACAACTTTTATATGCAATTTTTATGCAACAAAAATGAGGTGACAAACAAATATAATTGACTTGTGTTTTTCTCTCGCCATCCGGAGCAATGCTGGTAGTTGCTGTTCTTAGAACGTCTCCGATCTGTAAGTGCGGAACGTAATGGAGCTTTGTTTAATTTCATAAGAGAGAAAGTTTGTTCACACATGCGATAAGCATCCATAACAAACTTTACTTGTATTTTTTAAGGAAAAGGAAAGCACCAGCTGTTAAATTCTGCCGGGCCACACAAAATGTGTCGGCGAGCTAAATTTGGCCCGCGGGCCGTGTGTTGTGCACCCCTGGTCTAGCGCTACGTCGCCGATATTGCTCTGGTGCTCGATGACGACTCTACGGTCGGTCTCGACTTCTGTGAATTTTTGCAATGGCGTTGCAAGTTTTGTCGTTAAAAAAGGAGGAAGAGACGGGGAAGTGGCCATGATTTTTTAAGACGCAGAAATTTCAGCAAACTGAATTATATTTTTTGGCAGAAATGCATTTCTTTAATTGCCGACAGTCATTTAACGCATAAACACCAATCGTAAGGAATTTTTTTCGCTGGGGTCCAAGCGTCTCACATTACTCGAACACCATCAAAAGTTGTTAAGCGAATGCAAAGTCGAGCAAACTTGTAAATTTGAACTCACCTTGTGGTTGGCGGAGGAAGCGTTGCTGTATTCTCGAAGCGCGGCGAGGGTGCGGGACCTGTTCCCGCGAGAGGAGAGCACGAGGCGCGGGGGCAGAGGGGGCAGCGAGCGGTACACGAGGAGGCAGTAGGCCCCCGCTGCGAGGACCATGAGGGCGAGGAGGCGGTGCCGCTGCGGGGGCAGGTGCAAGAAAGCGCAGCGGCCCCTCCTGCACCAGGGGGTCCAAGGGGAGGGGCGGGGCCCCGCCCTGGCCCTCCGCCCCTCGTCTTTCCCGCCCCCTCCGAGCACCAACTTCCGCATCTCCGCCCCCTCGACGGCCGCCCCGTGCCGCCCCGAATAGATCACCACCCCCACTGATTTCATGGCGTCCTCGGGACGCTAGGAGCTCCTCTTCTCTTACGTCTCTCTTCTTCTCCAGCGACTATCACATCTGGGATGGGAATTAAAATTATACAGTCGTTATTTAGCTTTAAAATTTTATCTCTTTAAATAGACAAATTTAGATAAAATATAAATTTCAATTATTTTCTTTGATTTACTCCTTTAGAACTGGTATATTTGGCTAACATTACAGTAAAATATAAGGAAATACTCTTTCTTAGGATCAGGAACATTAACAATAGCTACGAAAAATCCAATTAGATAGCAGGCACTAACGAAAACTCGTAGGAAAATACCGAGAAGATTAAGTACATTAAACTGACAGAAAAACAGAGGCATCCCTCCTTTGATTTTTATTCTCCTTCAAAGTCATCAATTCTGACAACATTACGTATATAAAAATTCATCCTCAGAAACTGTAAGCTCACATTTTACTCACCAATTTGTTGCGCAGCAACATGTTTAAATAAATAAAATATCGAATAAAATAAACGGAAACACGGTGAGAAGTACTCTTTCGCCATTATAGGCCATGCGACAGCATCTGGCATATTTCGAAAAAGATTGCAAAACAACATTCGAATAATTACCCACTTAATAGATAAGAAGCTCGTGATATTCCGCGCTCATGGACAACATCTCCACAAGCAAAGAAGATTACGATTCAACCGAGACAACCAAATTTTTAAACTCGGACACTAAACAACGGAAATATTATACTACGTCTACTAAACTCAGAACGTTAACGGATCGTACAACAAAGGTATAATTACCCTTATATCTAAGCAAATTATTCAATCACATCAAACTTCCAATCATCCAAAAAATCAGCAACATTAACATAACCTATTAAGTATAAAAACTATATTTTGACACTGCGACAAATGATACGTGAATGAAAAAAGGAGATTAAAACCTCACTTCGTAGAGCATACTACACATTTTAATCACGAAATATTCGAAAAATGAGAATCGGCTTAAGTTATTAAATAATCCATCCATCCAATTAATAAATGTAGTTGATCAAATTCACAAGTAAAAAAACTAAACATCATGGAAAGCCTATACGTTCTAAAATTTTAATTTGTTTATGATAAGCGATGAGGATTGAATACAAAATTCTTATTTCCCCTGCAGAAAAAAAGATTACTTACACTCCCAACAGCCATTTCAACTCGAGGATTCCGTAGATATCATTCTGTCGTCCGCAAAACTGCGCAATGTGACACATTACATCAGAGTCGATCAAGGAATTGGTTGCATTGACGTATATTCGGTAGAAATTCGCATATATTTTTCAGTATAATCTTTGAGGAAGAATCATTTTTTACTATTCGTGTTTGGAAGAATATTAGCTTACAAGCAGCTGTCTATCAGTCGAAATTGAATGATTCTCGAATCATCCCATTCAACGTAACGACTTTTCCTCTTCCCTTTAAAAATTTAATTCGCTCTGATTGCCATTCATCCTTCACTCCTCTCAAGTGCTTCTCCAGACTTTCTCAATTCGCTCGAGGATTCCACGGCTTCAATGTGTTCGCCACTTCCCACTCTCATATCAAATCCCCAATTCCTCTTTCCCTTTGACCGAGAGTGGAACTCAAAAGTTAAACTTTTAGGAATTAAAGTATTCCAAAAGTCTTGCACAACTTTATGGATTTTCTCCTAGATTAATCATTAAAGATTGCTGCTTAACGTATATTTATATATTTTTCTCTTCTACATGATATATGATACAATTCTTTCATTTTATTCAACCCGTTTTGATGACTCATTATGTCGCTTCATCAATTATATATGGCATCGACATTTGATTAGTTAATCCATTCTATCGAATCAATACATTTAAATAATATAAAGTCATTTCGAACCTTAAAATAATACCATCGACATTAACTTTTTTGTCACGCATTTAATAAATTTAACGAAATTATAACAATTTCAACGATCATTTTTGCTTTTTCAAATTATATAGCTGTCATATTCAGCCATTATCTTTCACCACAAACGTTTTCCACCTTAATCACATTTAATCTACGAACGATCATGCTATTTCCATTGCAAAGCGTCTTTGATGTTATGTGAACAAATACTGCAGACGATATATTGAAATTATTATTACAAAGGGTTTCATACAAAGTATTATTATTTTGAATACATAATATGAAGGTAAAAGTCATTGAGTCTTTTTGTATGAAACGTTTATAAAATGCAATTAATATTAATGACTTCAAAAATTTCCCATCCTTAATTTATTATTTGGCATGAAAACTTGAACACAGTGGTGAACAACCTATAGCCCTCGGTCCGCATGCGGCCCCAGAGAGCTCTTTATTTGGCCCACGAAGCTATGATTAAATAAACTGATGTGGGAAACACATGTCTCTCTCCATATTTATATGGCAAATTACATGTTGTTAGCTCTGGGATCGTTGTCAACATTTACTTCCGGTTGGCAATTAAGAAAAGAAAAAGGAGCGTTACTAAGACGTAACTAAGCGTCAATTATTAACATCAATCGTCGGTAGGTGGCGTGGTGGTGGTAGCTAAAAATATAATATATCTCTTAAACAATGCATTATATGGGAAAATGTTGCAAATAAAGGTCGTAGAAAATTAAATTTTCTACAACTTTTATTCCAATATATTTTTACATTTATCAAATATTAAAGTAAATAGCTCAAAATAACGGACAAGTGACAAAAGTAAACACCCACTTCCGGTTGACCGATTTTTACCAAAAACTAAGCAGTTCTTGTGACTTTTATAAAAATATTAAATATAAAATTTCGCGTTGACCTGATTATTAGTATTTGAGTTAGAGCGCCCACAAAAATTTATCACATACAGACAGACAGACACACAGACATCATCGAGAAAATAGTCAAAACGTGTTTAGAGGACCTTAAAACATGTATTTCCGTTGAAATCTCGAATTCGATTTTTTTCTTGAAGGCAATACTTTCTCTATACTAAGTATACGTGTATGGAGAAAGTAAAAATATATTTAACACAAATTCATATAATATACATTCAAATTACGACAATAAAATACTTGAAATTGAAATTTTATCCCTAAAAACCTACTTTTGCTGTGATTTTTACTGTTACTGATATGACGCCTCAGAATATCTAATTAACCTCGATTTGAAGTTTAATCCGGCCCGCCTAGAATTGACAACTTGCAATGCGGCCCGCTGAAGAATTCGTAATCGCCAATACGACCCGCCACACACAAAAGGTTGCCCACCACTGGTTTGACATAAAGTTTTATTGTACTGAATACCACCAAGGTAAAAGTCATGGATGTTTTTCACATGAAACGTTTGTAAAACTAATAGAAATTATTTTAAAAATTTCACATCTTTAATTCATTATTTAGCGCAAAAAAAGTATTTTAAGAAATGAAAAAGGTATACGCCGAGGATCGTACAGACCTCGATATTTTAGTAAGCGAGAATTCTAACCATTACATAATAGAACGATGTTGCGGCTATTTAAGCTCAGAGCAAGTTTTTTTTTAAAACTATTGAGAGTTGAATTTTTTTTGCTTAGGGGTGTCTATTAACCTGATGGGTAATCGAGCGCCGAAATAGTTGACGGTCAACTCGTAGTCCACCTCTTTTTGCCTGCATAATTTATAAGTGAATTTATTAGATAAAATTCAATAAACTTGCTTGTCATGTAATAAAACAATACGGATGATATAATATGGTGATGAATACAAAGGATTTATCATAAAGTATTATTACTTTGTTATGTAATCACATAATACGGAGAAAATATTAAAGCACGGGTGAGGAACCTAAGGCCCTCGAGAGGGTTTAATACGGCCCATGAAGCTATGATGAAAAAGAGACGAGTAAAATTAAAAAAAAAATAATTTTAATTAAAATATATTACTAAAGCATTTAATATTGAAACTTTAATCCTAAAAACAGCATTTAGTATCTCTAGTTGTCTTCCTATTTGATCTCTAATTCGGCCCACCGAAGCATTGGCAACGACCAATGCTGCCCTCCAAAGGACCCTAAACAGAAAATGAGGCCCATCAACAAGGAAAGGTTCCACACCCATGTATTGAAGCGATGATTACAAAGGATTTATCATAAAGTATTATTACTTTAGACAAATACTGTTAGGTAATCAAATAATGAGGAGGATATATTCAAGTGATGATATATTATTTATTATAAAATATTATTAGGTTAGACAAATGTTGTTATGTAACCAAATAATACGGACCATGTATTAAAGCGATGATTACAAAGGATTTATCATAAAGTATTATTACTTTAAATATAAATAAATCAAATTAAAATATTAGACTTACCGATAGTTAAATCAAACGCCGATGAATAATGGACGTTATAACAATTAGATTTGGTCGTTATATAAACAAATAATGCGAAAGACATATTAAAATGACGAATACAAAGGATTTAATATAAAGTACGTATTATTACTTTTATTATGATTAAAACGAAATTAAATTCTAAATTATTTGTTTAAATCTATTAAATAAAGCAAAAATGAACGTTTATTTGCTAACTACTTCGACTACATTGTTTTAGTAACTATGCCAAATATGTAAACAAAGCGTCGCTACACCTTTTTAGACGATCTTTACAAAAAGAAAACGAGAGGAAAGACGCACACATCATGCGTGCATACGTGAGAGGCGTTCTTTACGATTCATGCATTCATGTCAAAAAAGGTAAATATTAATGGCTTAGAATAATGTCAAAGAACTAGTATGCCAAAGAAATTTCGAATTTTTGATTCACCGATTTATTTCCTAATCGGTTGTACTATATAAAACAATCGACAATTATTTAAAACATACTTCACTCGAATAGTAGTAATATAATCTTTATTTTCGCGTTCATTCCTTTGTCATACATTACTCATTTATTTTCACTTACGAGCGCTGTTTATACTTAGGGAAAATAGACGTATTCACTTTCATTTATTCATCGTAAATAATCCATTTCCCTTCATTTACCAATTGTTGCGCGCCCACGAAAAAAATTAAATTAAATAGTGATATACAGCAGCAATTGTTTACTTCAGTTACCACGTTTCGTTGGGGAAGGTCATTACGTACAACTGTATGTAAGACAGTGAAATTTGTGACGTCCAAAATCACTATAAAGGCAAATGACTGGATGAAATTTCCAAAGACAACTGCAGAAATCACGGAAGCTAAATTAAAAATCGGATGTGGCCACCACATGACTTTCTACATAACTGTAATATTTCTAAAAATTCCAAATAGGTTACATAATAATAAATATTTTAATTTCTTTATTGTTGAGCATCTGCTTTTTCCGATTAAAAACATTTCTTCGTCAATTCGGCACCGATTAGAATTTAGTCTTCAAAAATAAGAAACCTCATTATTTTAGCTATAGAACTGTTTTTGTCCCGAGATTCTATATTAATTACAACTAATTTAAAAATGCAATATTATGAAACTCTGCACAGATTTACATGTTTTTATTATGGAGTATCGAAATGAAACATTGGGGTCAAGAATACCCCATTAAAAATTTAAAAAGTTGGAATTTTCGATTTTTCTGGTTGGTTATACCAAATAACCTATCATCCTGCCAGATTTCAGGTCCGTGACATATCTAGAAGTACCTTAGGTTTTATCATTATATATAGACGTTTCTTACAGAGGAGGAGGAGGAGATAACATATAACATATAGGAGGATACTAATGTTTAGGCAATTCCAGATGAGCTAGAGATTCGAAATTTTTTTCATAGGTAGTATTTTGTGCAAAACCGACTAGAAAAAACGAAAATCATGCAAAAGTCCAACAATTCCGCCGCTAAAAATTCTAAATTGTTTAGACAAATTTTCAAGGTTTATGTATTTTCACATGTGCTACGGAGTTGATATTTTTTTTATAAGTAGAATTCTTAAAAAAACGAAATAGGGACTATAAAAATTTTGATATTTTAATTTGTTTGGCAGTTAAAAATTCTTAAAGTTTAAACAAATAGATAGCTGTTTAGGTACTATGGGATGAGCTAGGAAGCTGAAATTTTCAAATTATTTACAGTATAGTAAATTTGCACAAATAAACATTTCAATTTTACCATATATGTGTTGCGGCGGCCGTTAAAAATTAATTAAATTTAAACAATTAGAAAAATATTATTTTATTTCTAGAAGTACTACAACTTTAAAATTTGGCTAAAATGTGTAGCATTAGAACCTTATAATGAAGAAAGTGTAAATTTTTAAAATTGCGACATTTGGAGATTGTTTTAAACTATTATTCTTACATGTGGGAAAAACGAAACTCGCTGCGGAGTTGAAATCTTTAGAATTAAAAGAATATTTGTAATGATGAAATGTCTGTCTGAAAAATGAATGTTTTTTCAAGGTGAGATGAAATGCTTGCAGTATGCAAGCACCAACTACTAGTATATATATATATATATATCATCATCATAGGTAGTCTGTCCGTAGACAGGTCCGTGATTATTCATGGTTAAACCTGGTTCTCCATATACTCCTATTTTCCGCTGTCCTCTTTATATCTTGATAACTCTCTTTCCCTTTCAAATCGTCTATCAGCTGAAACCTTTTCCTACCTCTTTCCCTTTTCCCATCTAGTTTTCCTTCTAACACGTCTTTAATCATACTCTCTCTCCTCAGGTAATGTCCAACCCAGTTAGCCTTCCTCTTTCTGATAGTCTGTATAATCATTCGCTTCTCTCCTATTCTTCGTAGCACTTCATCGTTTTTCATCCTATCTGTCCATTTTATCTTCAGCATTCTCCTCCAAGTCCACATTTCAAAGCTTTCCAAGTATTTGATGTCATTTTTCCTTAGCGTCCATGTTTCTGCCCCATACAATGCTATACTCCATACGTAGCATTTTATCAACTTCTTGCGGATATCTTCCCTTATATTCCCTGTAAGTAGTTGTTTCTTTCTCCTGAAAGCCGCTTTTGCTTTTCCTATTCTAGTTTTGATCTCATCCGTACATTTTGCCTCTCGTGTTATGATACTTCCAAGGTATTTATATTCTGAAACTTGTTCTAATGGCTTTCCCCCAATAGTTATGTTCAGATTCTCTTCTTGACCCGATATTCGAATGACCTTGGATTTTTCTGTATTTATTTCCATACCGTATTTCCTACCTGTTATCACTAGTCTATTTATCATTTTTTGTAGCTCCTCTTCCTTTCTTGCTAGAAGTACTTGATCATCTGCGTATTTTACTGTTCTTATAATCCTTCCTCCAATTTTGAAATCCCCTGTGCCTTCTAAAGCTTCTTGCATTAGACTTCCTCCATATATATTGAATAGGGTTGGCGATAGGCAGCATCCTTGTCTTACTCCTCTACCGATATTTATTCCGCAGGTTTCCACATTCTCAAACCTGACCTTTACAACTTGATTCTCATATAGATTCCTAATCAGTCTCCTGTCTTTCCTTTCCTGTCTTTCTATATATATATATATATATATATATATATATATATATATATATATATATATATATAACAACTTACGGAAAAGGAAAGGTAAAATAGATATATGGATGTCAACAAGGTGTTGGGATGAGGAAACCCAGTGAGCACTCACCAATCAGACGACTTCAGGTTGGCGAGGCCCCGGGGATGTCGAAGCGACACACGTAAAATAACACAAAAACACAGAAACATCACAAACGTAAAGCTTTCGGAAATACTCCTTCTTCAGCTACAGAGAGAGAACTCTTCTCTCTCTGTAGCTGAAGAAGGAGTATTTCCGAAAGCTTTACGTTTGTGATGTTTCTGTGTTTTTGTGTTATTTTACGTGTGTCGCTTCGACATCCCCGGGGCCTCGCCAACCTGAAGTCGTCTGATTGGTGAGTGCTCACTGGGTTTCCTCATCCCAACACCTTGTTGACATCCATATATATATATATATATATATATATATATATATATATATATATATATATATATATATATAGACGTTCCTTACAGAAGAGTAACATATAACATAACATATATGAGGAGGATACTAATGTTTAGGCACTTCCAGAAGAGCGACAGACTCGACATTTTTTTATTGGTAGAACTATACGCCTTGAAAAAGTTCAACAATGCCGCCGCTAAAAATTCTAAATTGTTTAGACAAATTTTCAAGGTTTATGTATTTTCGAATGTGCTATGGAGCTGAAATTATTTTAATAGGTAGAATTTGTAAAAAAAACGAAAGAGATTATACAAATTTTGATATTTTAATTTGTTTGGCAGTTAAAAATTCTTAAAGTTTAAACAAATAGATAAGTTAATTGATAGTAGCTCAATTACTATGGCTAAGATTAATAAAGGTGAAATACTCCTTTAGCCAAACAATTAGATGGTTACAAAACCCAATGCATTTCGCCCACAAGGTGGGCATCGTCAGGGGTAAAACCTGTTTCAACAGTGACTGGGAGCCAACTGCAAGGTTTGAAACGGAAAGTATTAAGAAGACGACTATTCCAAAACCATGAAACAACTCAGAGATAAAGATTGTTGTTACATTAAGGCTGACAAGGGCCATAAAATTGTGATCATGGATAAGACACAATACTTTGACAACGTCCAAATTATGTTGAACAATGGACCTTATATTAAACTCAAGAAAAACCCATTAAATTCCATGATTCAAAAAACTAAAGACATCATTAAAGGATGTAAAACCATCATTGATAATAAATTAAGCTACAAGTAAAAAATTTCAAACCCAAACATACCAAAATTGTACTGTCTCCCCAAAATACATAAAGATGACAAAGCCATGAGACCGATTGCATCAGGAATAAATAGCCCAACCTATAACTTGGCCAAATGGCTTAATAGTGAATTTAAACAGATGTCCTTTCCCGACAAACACTCTGTTAAAATACCTATGACGTGATAAGTAAACTAAAAAACAATATTAAAAGAGTCTGAGATTTTGGTCTTCTTTGACGTTAAAAGCCTCTTCCCAAGTGTACCTCTGGAAGAAACATCTCAAAATTTAAAATCATTGTTACTAAAACAAAATTTTTCTGATGAAATTGTCCTCGAATATTTACAACTTACTAATTTATGCATGTCACAGAACTTTTTTCTATTAAAAAATGAAATTTACAAACAAACACAAGGCACCTCTATGGGAAACCCCCTATCTCCTTTTCTAGCCAACATTTTCATGTCCTCTTTTGAAAACGATTGCAAAGAAAAATTTCATTACTTTCCAGATATATGGTTGAGGTACGTGGATGACATATTCACAATCTTTGATTTAAAGAAACAAAATGTAGATGAATTTGTTAATCAGTTAAACAACATATATCCTTCATTGAAGTTCTCTTATGAACTTCAAGAAAACAACACCTTGCCATTTTTGGACTTGCTTATCATAAATAATAGACAACACATTGAGTTTGACATTTTTAGAAAACCTACACATACTGATAACTTCATTCCTAACAACTCCTTTCACCCTTTGAACCAAAAAATAGCTGTGTTTCAATTTTTAACACACAGATTATGTAACATCCTCCTCAATAAAATCAGATATGCAAAGGAACTCAAACACATAAAACAAATTGCCGCTAAACTTGGATACGATAATAATTTAATTAATAAATTAGTGAGAAAACATAACTTTAGTAAAACCTTGTCCAATGCCACTTCTCTCAAATTAGACAACAAAAAAGAGGACAAATATGTAAAATTGCCTTATTTTCCACCATTAAACAGAGGCTTGAACAAAATTTTTAAACATAAGAATTATACCATAACATATACAAATCCTTATAATTTGAAAATTTTACTGGGCAGTACAAAAGACAGAACAGAATCTTTGAACAAGTCCGGTATTTATAAAATACAATGCTCACACTGCGACAAAAAGTACATAGGACAAACAAGAAGGAAACTAATAACACGCTTCAAGGAACACATGGCTCACTATAAATATAATCGTTTTGAAAAATCAAGCGTTGCCAACCACATCTTTGAAACAGGTCATAATATACACGTAAACGATTTAACATTGATAACTTCAGCCAATAACTCACTAAACTCGTTAGAAAACCTTCACATTTACAAAAACCGCGATACACTTATGAACACGGACACAGATTTCAACAAGACCCTATACAAACTGACAGATTTAAACGACACACACGCCGAAAAATCTTTCCGCGTTTCACTTGTTTCTCGGTCGTCTTCTTAATACTTTCCGTTTCAAACCTTGCAGTTGGCTCCCAGTCACTGTTGAAACAGGTTTTACCCCTGACGATGCCCACCTTGTGGGCGAAATGCATTGGGTTTTGTAACCATCTAATTGTTTGGCTAAAGGAGTATTTCACCTTTATTAAATAGATGTGTTTACACACTATGCGGCGAGTTAGGGAGCTGAAATTTTAAAATTATTTATAGTTTAGTCTATATAAACGAATATGTATTTCAATGTATCCATGAAATTGTTATTGCAGCCATTAAAAATTATTTAAATTTAAACAATTAGATAAATGTTATTTCACTTCTAATCGTGCTATAAATTTAAAATTCGGCAGAAATGTGTGGCATTATTAACCCAATGTGGGAAAAGTATAATATTCCTAAAATTGCAAATATTAGTGATTGTTTTACTCCATTATTGTTCCATAATGAAAAAACGAAAATTGGTGCAAAGGAGAAATCTTTTGAATTAAAGAAATATTTCCCATGATGAAATATCTCTCTGAAAAATTAACGGTTTTTCAAGGTGAGATGAAATGCTTGTAGTATGCAAGCACCTTCTACTAGTAATAGATATAATAAAAGTCTAATGATGTCTGTTTTTTTTGTCCAGAGTTTTTTTTTCAACTTGCCGATAAGGTAGAAAGCTGAAACTTGGCACAATGATTGCTTGGGTGCTGAAGTTACTCCGAAAAATCTTAAAACAAAAATTTATGAGGAGGGTTGTGAGGGGGGAAAAATGAAAATATTAAATTTACCAAAAATCTGCATGTTTTGTATCATTTCACTTAGAATCCCTTCCAGGTTTTTAATAAAATAGTTTTAATTAATTTCCATAGATTTGGAGGGAAAGGGGGGAATTATTTTATAAATGAAAATAAGTATTAAACCTTTTGTCGATTCAGAACAATTGGATTGCCACTAAATTTCGTATGTAGGTCAGGGTTGGCGAGGAAGAATACCTTTTAAGTTCAATTTGAATTTTCGGTGCGGGAGGGTTGGGAGGTGGGGGGGGGATGAAAATAGAAAATTTACCACCGACAGACCCCGATATCCCTTTCATATTGAGACGGCGACAGTTTCCGGTCAAGTTAGCATTCTCGATGAGCATCAATAAATCACAAGGACAAACACTAGACAGGGTCGGCATATACCTGCCCAAACCAGTTTTCAGTCATGTTGCTCTTTCCAGAGTACGCAAAGAAACAGATGTGAAGGTTCAAGTTATCGATGGTTCAAGTCAGGGAGCATTGTTCAGTAAAAGTCCAAAAATCTTTACAAAAAATATAGTTTATAAAGAAGTGTTGTAAAATTGTATTCCAAACCTACACTTTCCTCCAAGTCAACCCATATGACGATTTTCATTCTCTTAGTGTCGTCACATTTTCTCGGATAATGATGCAGGCAGCTTGGACACAAACCTTTTTTGATGTACTCTGTAGAAGACCTTAGCTGTCATCTCCCCTAAAACATGTTTCTCGCCAACATTATTATCGCCTTCTACTGTTTTCCCGCTGTACCGCCTCCTACTGTTTCTTCAAATCGTAGTGAAATGATAAAAGGGTCAACGAATTTGCCCCTAGCGTTAAAAAAGGAAATCGGGTCGTCCAGTAAAGTTTAAGTCTATCACTTTAAGTAAAAAGTTATTTGGGTAAATAGTTTGTCGAAACCAAAGAAAAATCAAAATTCGATAACATCTGATATGTAGATATTTTTGAGAACGGGGGACACGACTGTGCAGGAACTCAGAGAATTAAAAATGTCTTTTTTTGAGAATTTTGCAGAATCTGACATTAATTTTTCAACAGAAGACAGACAAAAAAATACTTTGATGGACATCTCTGAAATGCTAAAATAAGACGAAAACAAAGATTTGATCTTACAACATACTTTGAATTGTATAGCAGACAGCATTGGCTCATATTCAATTTCTCCTGTCGGAGACAGGCTTATCCCCTAGTTATAGATATAGGAGGATACTAATGTAGTAGTATTATCACTTCCCCTCATCTCTCCCCATCCCCTCATCTCTTCCCCTCCCATCATCTCCTACTCATTTCACTCTACTTATATAATCCCCCTTCACTACCACCGGTCAATCACCCCCTCAGTAAACTGACTGACAATCCCAATCACCACCTCTGATGTTATTAACAATTCTCGATAATTGCGTTGCCACCCGCTATTACCATCTATCCTCTAACGTCTAAGAGATAATGACGTTAATAAAGACACCAAAATAAGCTTCGAACCGTAAATAAATTAGAGTGACGGAAGGTGGTCGGTTTTCAGAGGGTTTCTGAAAATGGATGCAATGTCTAGATGACTGTAGCGTAGTTCTTTTTCCTCGTATATCACCTATTAATAATTTATTATAAATTTCAGAGGTACTCTTTTTCAGGAATTCCAAAGCCGAAACTTAAGGCACTGAAGCATTGGAAGCCGTTGAATCCACCGAGACAATAATTCAAATAGTAAAGATTTGTTCTGCAAAAATGGCCTTATAAATAATGAGCTGTTACACATTACACATCAGCTACTGATGATGAGAGCATTGCTCTCAAAATACGTATTTAGTACGTTTACCTCATCTTTAGAGATCTTGTGTGCGTGTATTCGAGTGCTTGCGTGCGTGAGTGTTTCGTCTGTTAGGCCCCTGTCGTTGCCGGAAGGCACATAAACCTACAGGCCGCTGTGTGCGATACTAGGTCCCTGGCGTGGTTTAATCTCCCGTAAACCTAGTATTATTTCCCCTTTCCTTCCCCCTTTTTCCCTTTACCTTTTGGCGTGTATACGTGTGCGTGTGTTTGTTTAGTAGGTCCCTGTCGCGGTCTTACTGACTCACAAACCTTCTAGCTACGGTGTGATTTTTTGTGTCCCTGGCGCAGAGTAATTTCTCGCAAACCCGGTCCCGTTTCCTTTCCACCTTTAGGATTAGTGCTTGTGCGATTGAGTGAGTGAATGTGTGAGTGACATCAGGTCCCTGGCGTGGAGTAACAACCCCTAAACCTGTAGGTATATAATTTTTATTGCCTTTTGCCTTTTCTTGCCTTTCCTCCCCCCTCTTTCATTGTGTGTCTCTAATTTTGAATTTTACGGTTAAGGAGTTAATTCTATTTAACATCAATTTCGCCGTAGTCTCCATCTTTACTTATTTAATGAGCTGTAGTTTGCTAGAAGCCACTCTTATGTTAGGAATTGTTATGAACGCGCCAAATATTCTTATATTTGCGTGAAAAAAACTTTGCGCAAAGGCATGTTATACGACAGTTATAAATAAGAGACTTCCTTTCACTTTTTGATCAGATACTATATTTACAGAGGAAAGAACGTAGTTTTTTGTCATGTAAAACATAAAAAAGATTTGATCTATCATTCGTCCTCTCAGTGATTTTATTGTCGCGCTCGTCGAGTGGTGCATGAGGGGAAAACGGGCTTCGTTTCAGTAAATGACCGAGGAGCGAATTATTTAACTCTGGTTATGGGCGAGTTTGCATTGAAAGAATGGGATTTGCCACCAGAAAAAGTTAATCCGGAGCAATTTAATCGGCGGAACAAATTTTAGGCTCACGAATAAAGTTTCAACTCTATTAAGTGATTTAAAAGTGACGGAACAAAAGGAACGACGACAAAAGGTTTCCGAGGCCAGACAGACTGTCCCACCAGATCCTAATGACCAATCGACATAAGAACATCAGAAGGCAAGACCACGACGATAGAATGCTTGAAATCGATTGTATGATTAAACAGGGAATTATCGATACCAGACGACCAAGCAGCTCTCTTCGGTGGTAATTCATCGAAAAATTTCGATGCGGTTGGTTGTAAAGCGAGGGAGAAAGAAAGAGGCGAAGAGCGTGAGAAAAAGTGGATGAGATTGGTAGTGAGAGAGAGAGAGAGATAGAAGATAAGGAAACATTAAATCACCTTATAATTGAAATAAGTGATATAAAATCAACAGTTAAAGGGCGAATGCACTGATTTGATCCTTGGAGAGTATGAATAATTTTCATATAGGGAAAAACCGTTTTATTTTAAAATATTATTGAAGAAGGCAAAGTGATTGGTGAGCTCGATAATTCTTTTTGGAATTAAACATGGCTCTCCATCAAAATGAGCAAAACAGGTCTCACCGCATTCACACCACAATTTACAATAGAGAAGCAGCCATAAAATTCTCAATCAATACAAAGAGGAAAGGAAAAAGAAATAAATAAACATTCCTGAACCGTAAGATAATCCAATCCGGTTCAGGAGTTTTTATTTATTTTCATTCTGTGCACCGCAGTCTCCAAATTTCATTTCCAACAATACAAAGAGCAAAGAATTTATCCACCAAAACTCATGAAGATGTTCCCAAAATCAGACAATATCAACGCAAATAGGAGACACTCGAGAAATGTCTTCAACTTGAAATCTATAAACTTAACTCAAAATGAGAGCGTGTAATTCCGCCTATTGAAAACCTCACCCCCTCTTGAGGACCTAATCACCGGCATCGAGAACTAACTCTATTGAATCATCGGATGAACACAAAACATTTCAACGATTCACTTTTCACGCACAATTTAAAAAAACAACAAAACAAACAACAAATAACTATCACGTTCTCCATAACATAATCAAAATCCCCAAAAACAAATGCTTCTACGCAAAGTAGATAAAGACAACCAAACGTAATATTCAGACTATCATTTGTTTCGTTCGATGCAACACTATCCCGATGGAGTCATTTACAAAAATATTGGAGACATAAAAGATGACATGAAAAAATTTTTCAAATCATAAAAATACTCGCTATGAAAAGGGAATCATGGAGTTGGCTGAAAGATTGTTGACCAAAACGGTAATTATGTTTTTGAATTAAATTTTCAATATTAAAAATAATAAATTTTTTTATTTCACTTAAAAAAACGCAACTTTTTTCCCGTCCAACCTATTATAAAACCTCCAGAAAAATAACCCAGGTTACTCGTCCCAGAAATAAACCATTTGGATCAATGGTATAAACAACTTCCCTTTCAAAATTTGCACACACAGACCTCCACAAACACTCATCGACAAAAGCTCCTCTAAACTACTTCGCACGAATAAAATCGATAGTAAAAATACCGCCACACCTGTTCTCTTTTGGCATCTACTATCGGTGCATAACCGATGATGACGCCGGGTGCTTTGTATCCGAAACGCGCAACTACTTTTCCTAGCCTTGGTATGGCTATTGGAAAAGTATCGTTTTTCAATTCTGGTACCACTACAGGCCGCAATGGAATGAAGAAATATTTACATTTTTTCAATGTTTATCGATGACAAGGAGACGATTACTCTTTTTCATGCGACGCTATTCACTCTCAGACACAAAACGGGCGAATCGATTTCTGTCGAGTCGGAAGGTCCACAATTGGAAAGAATCGCTCTCTCTCTCTCTCTCACTCACATTCTCCACAGATGAAAATTGAGGCACCGTCTTTTCAAAGACAATATAACAATTCGGAAGCAATACGTTTTTTCCATAAATTCACTAATAAATTTTTGTATTTCCGTCATTACGAAAAAAGGTTATACCGAGCAAATATTTGCAACTGTAGTAGTACCAGCAATTAATTTAGCTGTGAGAGCCGGTGGATCAATTACTCGCCCGTCTTGCACCGAGGCAACGCATAGTAATGAATTTTTGTCACCGTCTGTGCGGTTTACATGCATTTCTCACTGAAATGGTTCTAAGCACATCCAACATAAAGGCATCAAGAAATTATCGTATACTCCTTCCAGTCTCATATTTAAAGAGCTTATTAGCCTTTTCTGACAAATTTTGCGTCCAATTCCATCTGTTGTACCCTACACTTAAATCAAACTGAAAGGTTTCCCAGATGTGATGATATTCTATGCGGGTTTCAATTTTGCGCGGTGACTCTTCCTTCGAATGCCTAGGACAGGGACGGCAAACCTACGAGACGCGAGTCACTTTTGGCTCGAGCCAATTTTGGTTGGCACGCGACGGAAAAAATAATTATTGACTGTCTTCATACTATTTCTCCGTATGATATAAAAGACTATATCTAGCGAGATTGCAATTATTTTGATAAAATAACTAACTACTAGTGACTTTTTGTCTGAGATCGAGATGCTTGTTGCTCCACAATTGTTGTCCAGCCATAGATGATCTTGGAAAATTAGTCTTTTTAGATGATAAATTGAATCCTATATAATAAATTGATCGTTTTATAATCTCCAAGTCCGAGAATTAATGATCATAGTAAAACACAAAATATTTATTTTTGGATGTATTTTAAATGGACATGTAAGTTAGAAAAGAAGTGTCAATTTCTGTAATTTTGGCGCAGGAGCGAAAAAAGGATTTCCAACTCTGCCAAGTAGCGGGACTAAATACCATAGTCAGAGGGAGGGGCAGGAGGGGGAGAGCAGGAGGGAGGGAGGGGGAGAGCAGGAGGGAGGGAGGGGGAGAGCAGGAGGGAGGGAGGGGGGGGAGCAGGAGGGAGGGGAGGTTGGAACGATAGATAGATTTAGGCAGCTCTGCAGGTCCATCTATACATATATTATATACATAATATCCTTATTCTGTCCGTCCGTCCGTTCGTCCGTCGGAACGCTCTATACAAATCCCCATAAGAGAACACTTAAATATCCCTTTTTTCACTTGCAGACTTTATTTCTTTTTTACAATTAAATCAAAAGTAATTGAACTACGATCTTCGGACCTGGACCATTTTAAAGAAATCAATAAATCAAGGTACTTATTTTTATCGTCAGAATTTCATCTATGATTCGAAATCGTTCATGATATACGTTTAAATCACATTTACTGAAAAAATTTAAAGCTTTTTAAGGATACGTTGCCTTGCTGACCGTGACATTGTTAAACCTCAAGATTGTTTTGTCGTCCTTATACTATATGCACAAGGAAAGCGTGCTTTGAATGTTTTAGTACGAGAAAGAAGGCGCCCGAATATTTTATAATTACAATCGTGTTTTCATTAATTTATTTTCAGTTAACTTCTCATTGAAGTTTTTTGTAATGAACTATTTAATAGTTACTTCCATTGTTATTGTTGCAATGAATCTTATAATTTACGGGAGTTATAAATTTGATTCGTATACATGAATCACGCAAAAAGCCATTCCTTTGACAATTCCTTTTTCGTTTACATTTTAAAATATTTCAAGGATGAGGTATTTAACTTATTGTTAGTCATGAAGAGAAGAATTTAAATCTCATTCGTAAATCCCCAAAAATTACGTTTTAATAAGATTTTTTTCACGTTTTCACGCATTGTAGGTCATTTATTTCTCATTTTAATTTGCAAAAGAGTAAAAGCCTGCAAGTCGAAAAATCGATTTTTATGTGCTATCTTATGGGAAATGGAACCCCCCTCCCCTTCCGCCCCCCAATTGTCAAAATTCTGACTCCGAGGTGGACATCTTCATGGTCCCATTAGTAAGTGTACCAAGCTTTAAGTCACTAAGTTTCTTGGTTTTCGAGATATGCTGTATGTAGAAATATCGGCATGGGTGCTTCAGTGGCGCGTGGTGGAAGTTGTTGCAGACGGATTAAGAGAAATATATAAATATAGATTAAAGTAATCATAACGAACTATGAAGGGGCCGAAACATTATTTTCGCTGGAGAGAAGAAGATTTGTAGTTCCGCCACTGTCTCTGCCCTTTGACCTCCCTCTTAGCGCAGCCGACTTAGGCCATACTCCACGGGCCTCTCGCAAACGATTCCATTAAAACGACCTTCGAGGAGGAAGCGCAATCATCGTCTACTTGGGCTGATATCGCGTGCCGATGAAAAGACACGAAAGCTATAGTATTCTTCTCGGAAATGACGGACACCGAACAGTTCTTTTCGAGTCCTTTTCATTGTGCTACAGATGGTGAATTATCACGAAAATTCCGAAAAGTTGATGGATGTTTAGATTTTCCACGGATTGCTTTCGATCGAAGTGAAATTAGCAAGAGAATTCATCGTTAAATTGACGACGAAAAGATCCCCATCTAAGAAGACCAAACGTACAAACCACATCCAAACCGGATATATATATATATATATATATATATATATATATATATATATATATATATAGATACATCGACGATGTCTTCCTCATTTGGACGCATGGACCTGACTCTCTCCTTTCCTTTCTCTCGCGTCTCTCCTCCCATCCTTCACTGTCCTTCACCCACCAATCCTCTACCTCCCACATCACATTCCTGGATGTCGATCTTTACCTTCAAGACAGCCAAATCCGCACCTGTGTTCACATCAAACCCACCAACAGCCTCCAATACCTCCACTTTGATAGCTGCCATCCCCTTCATACCAAAACCTCTATCCCCTATGCCCTTGCTCATCGAGGATGGAGGCTTTGTTCCGATAGAGCATCCCTTCTAGAGTATTACTCTGTCCTCGAGGATGCTCTTCTCAAACGTGGTTACCCTCCAGTCTTGGTCCGCGAACAGATCCATAGGGCGATGACGCCTACCCACATTGGATCTCATCCTCACACACCCACTATTCCTGCATCTACCCCTCCACTCACTTTTACGACACTTTTCCATCCTGGTATCCACGAAGCTCTCAAAACAATCCTTCATGCTGCCCACCCAATTCTTACCTCTTCCTCCCATCAGTCCCTCTTTATCAACCTTTTTGCCAATCCTCCGCTCCTCTCCTTCCGCCGCCCCCAAATTTGGGAAATATCTTGTGGAGGAAGGAACTTCCCACTTCTACCACGCTTCTTGCAATAGGCTCCCACCCCTGCGGAAAACCTCGCTGCCTCACTTGCCCTATCCACCTACCATCATCTTCTTTCTCGAGTCCCTCCACCAACATCACCTACCCCATCACCTCCAGAAGCAACTGCACCACCCGTAACGTCATTTACCTCCTTACCTGCACCCTTTGTCCCGCGTTTTACGTAGGCCTCACCAGCAATCCGTTAAACATCCGAATGAACGGTCACCGGAATAGCGTTTCTCTCAGACGCCCCCTCCCAGTTGCATTACACGCTAATACCCACAATGTTCCCTTTAATAGTTGCTACAATGTTAGGATTATTCGCGCTTTACCCTATGACACTCCTGCCCCCCTTCTCCGACACTGGGAACTAGCACATATCCATCTTCTCGACTCTTTCTCTCCGCCTGGCCTCAACCTCCGCTAACCCTATTAGCCCCCTTACAATGTTTCCTTGTTACTTTGTAACTATTCGGACTCTACCTCATCACACTCCCTCTTTATTGGCTATCCACCCCTCCTACTCCCCCACCTCCTCCAATCATCAACCTTCCCACATCACCCTGTCATTCCCCGCCCAGTGTGTCACTTTACGTTACTCTTTCGCTGAAGAAGGGCTTAGGCCCGATAAGCTTGCGTGTGTTTTTGTGTTCGTGTGTTTTACGTGTCTCTTCGACGCCCCCAGCAGCCTGCCAGCTTGGTCCTCAACTTGGTGAGTGTCCGCTGGGCTTCCCTCAACACCTTGTTGCCACCCTCATCACTACCTTTTCTTTTCCTTTAGTTAATATATATATATATATATATATTTGATAATAACGCAACGTGATTTAGAATTTCGACTGTTTCAGATGCACTGCCCACTGCAGTCGTATTCCTCAATATCAATTCTGCGACCCAATTTAAGTAGAAGTCATTTTCATTTCAAATTAATTAGCAGTTATTCATGAGTTATTTAATTTTTTAACTCATATTTAAAACCGATGAAGCTTCTCGACCAGTGGTGCAGAACCTTTTTACATGGCGGGCCGCATCGGTGATTGCGAATTCTTCGACGGGCCGCATTGGAATTTGTCAATTCTTCGGCAGGCTGGATTAGAGCTTAAATTGGAAGCTATGTATTCTGAGGTGCCATATAAGTGAAAATCAATTCCAAATAAGGTTCTGATGGTTGTCATTTCAATATTAAAAGTTTTTTTCAAAACTTTCATAGAAATGTATGAATTTTTGTGTTCGATTTTTCGGATTGCTTTTTCTTTTCTCCATATACGTAGTATATGGGAAAGCACTGTTTTCAAGGAAAAAATTGACTTCGAGATTTCAACGGAAATACACGTTTTGAGGTTCCCTGAACACGTTTTGACCATTTACTCGTTGATGTCTGTCTGTGTGTGCGTGTGTGCGCGCGCGCTTGCGTGTGATAGATTTTTTGTGGGTGCTCTAACTCAAAAACTATTAATCAGGTCAACGCGAAATTTTATATTTAACATTTTGTAAAAGTCTAAAGAACCGGTTAGTTTTTAGTAAAAATCGGTCAACCGGAAGTGGGTGTTTACTCTTGTCACTTATCCGTTATTTTGAAATATTTGCTTTAATATTTTATAAATGTAAAAATATGTCGGAATAATTGTTGTTGGAAATGTAATTTTCTACAACCTTTGTTTGAAATATTTTTCCATATAATCCATAGTTTAAGAGTTTAACGCTCCTTTTTCTTTTCTTAATTGGAGCTTTGTGGCTATATCCAATATCAGAAGGCTATGGTTTGAGTATATTTCTGTTCTTTGTAAAGTCTAAAATTTTCTCGCAGTTGCTTAAAATATTTATTATTATGTAACCTATTTGGATTTTTTATAAATATTAGAGCTATGGAGAAAGTCATGTGGTGGTCACATCAGATTTTTTATGATAGCTTCGCGGGCCATACAAAAACCTTTCGTGGGCCGTAGGTTGGGCAACACTGTTCCAGGCCATTGGTTCTCAAACTGGGTACCGCAGATGATTTTTATGGGTGCCGCGATGAAGTTTGTCTAGTAAATAGATCAGCGATTTTAATGCGTCGATAGACAATTAGGACAATACGTTTTCCTCTAATAAGTTGATTATGGTGTAGTGTTAACAAATGAATGCGTCCAAAGTTTGCATGTAAAAATATAAAAACCTTTTTAAGGCTGGGATGTCGCGAAATTCTGTTTACAGCCGAAAAGGTTTCGCACTTGCAAGGAGTTTTGGGAACCTTTGCTCTAGAGAATTAGCAGCAATGCACTGCACAAGGGTTTTCAAAATGTTTATATCATTTGAAGAGATTTCGTTTAACCCTGGAATCCAACTATCCGAATATTCTCCTTTCAATGCAACTGTGGGGTCCGCTCGTACCCCGCCCCAATTAATGCCCAAATTTGGTAGTTTAATTTGGATTTGTTTGTTTCTTTATTTAGATATGTTTTATGAGGTTCTAAAATAAGGAAAAAATATAATTAGCGAATTAAGAAAAAATCATTAAAAATAGTGAACAAATATATAAACCGAAATTCTTACTGACATAGAAATCAAATTTTTTAACTTAAATTTTCGATGCACAGAGAGTACATATTAAAATTTTTTGTTGCTCACATATGTTGGAATTACATCGAAAGCAGATTGACTGATTTTCTCTCCTTGGAGCGGGGGCAAAGAGTACAACTACCCTTCTTAGGAGCTTCCAGATTTTGCTATTTGGGAGCATCTAGGGACGAACTTTTGTTAAGTTTTATGATGGACGGGATATGAGAGACATTACTCATTCCAGCACTTCCGATACTTGCAGAAGTTGAAGAGGACAAAATCAGCAATGAGCGAGAAGAAGTTCTGGCCTGTTGTTCTTTACAAGCCTTTGATGTCTTCTTAGGTATCATTCTAGATCTCTTTTTCTCCGTATTCTCCACACTGCTATCACTATCAGTGGAAGAAGGCTTATATTCGCCGGCACTGCTGTCGGAAACATAAAATTCGTCCTCAATATCTGAAGCGATTTCTAATCCATCTTCATTTTTGGAAACAAGCTCATTGTCTAATTCGTCGATGACACTTTGAATGTCGCGATCATCTATTGATCCTCTCCATTTTCTAAAATAAAAACACTGATAATAATGACAACTTAGCCGTTCAAATCTGCAAAGTAAATAGGAAGCATTCGAAAAATGTATATATGAATATCCGTAAGGATAGTCACACAACTGTGGGGTCCGTGTAGACCCCAAAAGCTCTGATACGTGGAGACAAACACAAATACACAACTGTTCTCACCACTGTCTACAAATGAACTGAAAAGAATGGCCGTTAAGTATCAAATGAATACAATTTAATCTTCAGGAGAAAAATGAAAACTTAAGAATCAGTGAGGGCCGCATGGACCCCGGGGTCGCGTTCCAGGGTTTAATTAAAACCAAATAACGCGCGTATACGCGTAATATCCGTTCGCTGTAATAATGAAGTGGAGTATTTATATCGAAGCAGCGCAACACATTTACCGCAGGAGACCTCCTCGGGTTCTTTGAGCACTATACGTCAATCTTCTAAACCATCAAAGAGTGCTCGCTCCCTTTGCTCTCCATTTCACTTCGCTTCGCTTCCTTCTTCTCCCCCCACCCACTGATTCTCTACTTTTGACTGCCATTCTCTCAACTGTAAAAAGATTAAAGGTTAAATAGAGAGACCCCCCCCCCGCCATCACTCAACAGCTGGTAGACGCTTTTGCAACTTTT